>MU768065.1:38974-53772 GCA_026770625.1 Nicotiana glauca
TCGAAACGATTGTTCCAGACTTTTTACTTTGCGAATCATTTCCTCCTGTTCGGGGTTCTTAGGTGGTTTCTCTTCTTCAGATATATCAATGAGAGGAGTGTAAGGGTATGGCTCATGAGGTCTAAAAGTGGGTTTGGGTGGATAGTAATGGTTTTCTTGAGTGTGGAACAGAGGTTCACTTGAAGATTTATGTAACATGGCGGGTGGAGGAGCCACGTACATAGGAGCAACTGCTGGTGGTGGTGGTGGGATTCGTTTTGGTAGTGGAGGAGGTGGTGGTGTTTGAGAAGTGGTTGCATAATATGGTGGATATGTAGGGTAGGCCGGGGAAGAATTTACGGTGGGAGGATCTTGTGATTGAACTGGTGGTGGGACATAAGCGGGATTAGCAGGATAAGTAGGTAAGGGTTATCCTTTCGCCCAGGCCTGGTACATTTCGTCCATTTGTTGTTTCAGATTGTACATTTCTTCTTTCATAGCATTTACATCCACTATTTCTTCATCCCTAGCCGGGTCAACAATAGTGGCTTCGATCTCTTGGCTAACCATTTTCGACATATCTTTGGAACGGGTGTTGTACGGATGAGTTGCCAGAATGCCAGCTAGCTAAAACCACCTGTCTGTACTCATCAACAACAACAATATTATTAGTGGTTAGGTCATTATCAATCAAATAATCGCACATTGGGAGCATAGATGCACTTAAACAATTTTGCTTGGCCACATGCATCATCCCGGCTTTCTCAGTTATAGCTTTTCTTTCATTCTCGCCTTTTCTTTGCTTTGCTTTTTTTTTTCTTTTGTTGCGGCTTTTCCTCTCTCTTTCTTTTTCTTTCTTTTCTTTTTCACTTTTTTTTTATTTTCCACTATTCTTTTGACTTGTAGTTTTCATATTTTTATATAATTATGATCGGTCCTATGAAAATTGCCTATATATTGCAATCGTGCCTGAATTAGATAAAATCAAAACAAGAAAATAGAAATACAATTTTGGAACTTTTCAAATTTTCATTAATGACAACTGATTAAATCAATCAAAATACAGACTCAAAACTTGATTACTATTTTTCTTTTTACGTGTACATCAAAGCTTCAAACCCTGGGGCCCACGGGGCATCATTCGGCATCGCCGCAGGCCTGCTCGCAAGACCCCTTTGTAATTGCTCCAAATCATTCATAATTTGTCAGACAAATATCATCATTGCTGCAGAAGAAATGGCATAACCCATCTTTTCACCATATTGGCACTCTTTAACAACATAGCGTGCAATAACCCGAATCCTTTCTCTAATTTGGCCTTTTTCCTGGAGAAGTCGGCTTATTTGTTGAGCCCGGGCCTCAAGTACTTGAGAATCTTGAAGATAAAGATCTTGTAGCAGTTTTAATTCTTTTTGCATTTCAGCAATCATTTCATAACAACGGGTCCTTTCAGCCTAAACATCTTTGTCTAAACGGGCCGCCTTTTCTTCCTGATCATTTGCTTTTCTTCTCATGTTGGCAATGGTCCCTTCATAATCTCTTTTTATCTGTTGAGCATACTAGGCTCTTTCCTCAGTTTTTTTTGGCCCAGTGTGCTCGAAGTTTTGCCATGTTCCTTTCAGATTTTTCTAACTCTTCTTGGCAATCCGAGACTTGTTTTTTCAACCCCTTGATCAATCGTTCATCACACACGCTTCTTTCTCGATTTCTAGCATCGATTTTCATATGTTGAATCTGCGCCTTAAGAGTTTCATTTTCCTGGGCCAATTTCTTTTTCTCCCCTTCATCAGCCTCAATTTGCACACTTTTCTCAAATTGAAGGTCCCGCATCTGTTGCTCTAACGCCCCAATTTTAGCTCGGTATTCTCTTTCTTTTGCTAACCATTCCCATTGGACTTGGGCTCCATCAGTAAATTGTTGTACATGGAGTCTCTTAGCGGGTATCCCAGGAATTTGGAACTTTTTGCCGAACCAAATCAAATACTTGGGGTCCACTTCACCTTTTGCTCGATGTTGTACCATAGTGTTAGGTTGCAGAAACCGACTTTCATTCCATATCTTTCTAATTCTTGCTTCCGGGAAGGTAGCTTTGGGACTCAACTCAATAATTTGTTCACTCAAATCCTCATCATTATGCACCGTTTGAAACCTCCCAAATTGTCGCAGAACTCTGTAAGGCGCATAAGGTTGTATACTCCGAATGCCCATTAGAAGAATATAGGGGATTCTGCTGAAGTGTAGATAACCTCGGTAGCAGGAAGCCACCCATAAGCCCATTCAACCTTATCCGCATTTAAAGATCTCAAACATGATGTCCAAGCTTCAACACCTTCGGGAAATTTGATGCCTGTGACCCGGGTTTCAAACTCATTGATGCAACTAAGTCCAGTCAACCCGAAATTCATGTATCCCGTGCGATGGCATAAATGTTCTTGGATCCATATTTGCAATAGAAGATTACACCCTTGAAAGAATTTCTCCCCTTCTCGGCACTTAGTTAAAGCCCGATATATCTCAGCTACGATCAAGGAGACCACCATGCTAGTAGGTTTTTTCATAGCTACATCCACCATTCCTACTAGCCCAAGGTTTATATTTCCATCTTTCCTTGGGCAAATTACGATTCCTAGGAAGGCCATCATAAATGCTAACCCTCGTCGAGCCTCCCATTTATCTTTATTTCTAGCATGTGTCAGGCCGGTGTTAGGTTCCTCGAAACCCCTCGGGTTACCATATCGGTGATAAAGAAAATGCAAAGTACAACACCCATTCTTTAGACACGGGTCTTGGACTTCCCGACTGATACTCAGCAAATCCAAAAATCAGTGGAGTGTGACTAGTCTCGGTGACAAAGGATATCTATTTCGCATGTTTCCATTAAGACCGGCATACCCTGCTATTTCTTCCAACGTTGGTGTAAGCTCACAATCAGAGAATCTGAAGACATTTCGAGTCGAATCCCAAAATGGTATCAAAGCCTCAACAATATCCTTTCTCGGTTTTCTGTTCATAAGTCCCACAAGGCCACCCAGAATCTTTACCACTGATTTTCTGCTTTCATCTCCGAGGTCATCCCACTATAAATGGAGCTTAAGGAATATCTCGCTCAGGACTGAGAAGGTTTCAATATCATTTGAATTCATCCTGCACATTTTATTTAAAAGAATTTAATGATTAAAGGGAAAATGGCTATTTTTTTGCAAAATTTCGTTTAAAAAACTACAAACTCAATGATTTAAATTTCATTAAAATTTCTCATCTTGGGGCCCATGGGGCGTCACTCAGCATCACCACAAGCCAATCGCAAGACTGAAAAAGTTTTAATACCAATTATGGCTATTTTAGTAAAAACTGACCATGTAATGGTTTATTTGATAAAGTGGCTATTTTTGTAAAATTGTTAAATGACCAAATTTGATTTTTTGCAGATACGGTCTTTCAGCATTTCCGAAAAGGAGATTTTAAGGCAGTGTCCGCAAATGACTTAAAGTGGCTATTCTTGCAAAAATGGCCTTCCGGCGTCTTTTTAAGGGACATTCGACTTACTTTAAACAAGAATAGCATCACCCGACTTATTTATAACAGAAATTAAAATTTTGACATTTTTAGGCTATTTTTACAAAAAGGTGTGGTTGGACCCGTCAAGGGTTTCCTACGTATCTCACACATGGTGAGAATCAAACCAGCATAGTTCGGGCCGATAGGCCAAAATCAAGACTGTTTTTTACCAACAATTATTATATATTTTTTTCAAATATTTTCTTTCTTTCCATTTTCATTTTTCAAAAATCCGGCAGCATTTCGGTACTATTTGGGTATTGGGTTTTTCACAATAAATGGTTATCACTGATATTTTTCATTGTATTCAAACCGGTCAACATGCGGAGCCGAGCAAATAAATGCAAGTAGCACGTAATATGCATCAGGATGGTCATTTCAATTCGGGTCACCTGTCCTAGACGGACCCAACCCCTGTGTTGAGTCCCCTAAGTCAAAATGCACGTGATGCAAATAAGCGTCCTACTAGGGATCCGGCATGAGTTTATTGTTCATCTAGGTTTAAACCCTAGGTTTATTGGTCTAGACCTGGCTTACCCGAGCGGACAACTCGGGCCGAGGGGGAGGCAGCGTACCGGGGATACAGAAGCTCGCCCGGCTTTGCAACTTATCCAAACCTCGTTCTAAATTTGGGAAAAAGACTCTAACAGAAGAGAAGCTACACGAAGTGCACCCTTCTCCATGATGTAGAAGACTCAGAAAGAGGGAGGGATTCGCGACAATTTATATACAATTCAACAAATATTAAAGCGGTAAAAACATTTAGCATGTAAGGCATGGAACATGTATCAAAACCAAATAAAGCCAAATACAACAATTTAACTGAGCTCGAATTCTTGAACCCTAAACCGAAGTTCTGGGTTCTTTATCCCCATCAGAGTCGCCAGAGCTGTCACACCTCCTTTTTTCGAAGCTTTATCGGCTTTTACTATACCCCGGGAAGGGATATAATAAAGAAAGGAGTTTTTCCAATTTAAAGACAATCGAAACGGGATTCGTTTTTATTTAAGATTCAGGTCGCCACTTGGGAGATTTATGGTGTCCCAAGTCACCAGTTTGAATCCCGAATCGAGGAAAGGTTTGACTCTGTTTAACAGTCGCGAACCAAAAATCCGGGTAAGGAATTCTGTTAACCCGGGAGAAGGTGTTAGGCATTCCCGAGTTCCGCGGTTCTAGCACGGTCGCTCAACTGTTATATTTGGCTAAAATTTGATCTTTATACATGTTACCCTACTTGTGCCATTTTAGAATTAATAACCGTTTCTGTCAATTATTTTATTTAAGAAAGTGAACATCATTTAAGAACATGTTTTCGGATCACGTCACATGAAATGCACCCGGATCCTCGACACATTCTTATTCAACATTTTCGGATTTGGATTTGGGTTGCATGAAATGCACACCCGTATTAGAAAGGTAATATTATTAAAAATCGTTCCTGAAGCGGCTAACGTATTGTTATCTTATGGGAAAGCTGTAAAATTCGCTAAACGGCCTATCCCGAATACTAAGTGTTTTTAGTAAGTAATTATTGAGGGCCCCGCAATTGTATATTTGATTTGGTGAGGCTCATCTCATTTTATTTATTAAAGGCTACACTAAAGTAACTAAGTTTTCTATTTATTTATATCTAATGGTCAATTAATTCACGAATATAAATTCGAATCTTGAATTCAAGTCCGGATTCAAACAAAAGGATAAAACTTTTTAGCTTGAACCCGCTACCTAATTCAAAACCCGATTTTATATTTATGGTTTAATTTCCTTGTTCCTAATGTAATTTCAACATAAAAATAATTCATAGTGCTTTGGAGCCTCAAAAGATTTGGCCCAGTAACTACGATGCAGTTCATTTTAAGAAGCAGAAATTGCTATGGGTTTTGGCCCAGCTAAGCCACATAATTTCCAATTTTGGAGACAAGGCTGTCTCATTCAGGCCACAACCTTCTTTGGGTCTGTGATTTACTCAAATTAAACAGGCCAATTGATTTAAATGAAGAGAATCACGGGATCGAATCAGATTTGATGCATAGGAATTATTTTATTTACTAATTGACTATCATTTGTGTTGTAAAAAAAACTAATTAATTCCTGTTTTTACTATATCTGTAATTCTTTTATCTCAAATTACAAGGAAATCAGTGATCAAGTTTCAGAATCAATTACAGTAATCTACCTAACAAACTATGAATAAGCTGAAAATTATTTTATTAACATTTGATCACATTAGTAATCTAAATCACGCTAAGTAACAACTAACATAATCATTACCTATTAACGATCCAATTTATTCTAAACTAAACCATACACTGCTCGATTTTAACAAAACATTCCAAATTTCACATGATTCATATTCAATACCAAATGTATAGTCCAATTTTAATTACATACAATACTAAACGATACTAACTTTCAGTTCTCATAACTTGTAAAATTTCAAACAATTGGAAAGTAATAACCTATTACAATGATATACCTAACAGTTTTTCATAGCTATACATCACATACAAGTAAAATAAGAACAGATGATGCTTAGAGATTCCAGTTAATTCAAACTAACACTAATCATTAATGCGATTAACTAAGTCTATACGGTTATGACTCTATTACCTTATGATCCTTTTAATCCCTAATCAAATAGAGACTGATATCAACAACTAATTAACTATTGAATATACTAAAATTCAGCTAAGGATTACACATTTAACAGTCCACAAGTCCAGTTATACAGTCCATGTTTCTACTGCAAATACAATTTAAACATAGCTAATCAAATAACTAACAAAAACTAAAAGCTAACATGACACAATTCTCATGTAAATTCAAAAACATCTTCATTGCAACTTCCAATTCTCAGTTACATGGAGTAGATCTCAGAGAATGAGTACCTGAAAATAGAATGAGATGGAGAAAAATGAAATGATCAATCAACAGATTTCAACAGCAGCAACGAACAGGCCAATCACAGCATCCAATTTGAACCAAAATAGACTTGATTAAACCAAATTCATGCGGAAATTAACAACTAAGAGCTTCTGAAAACTTCAGGGACTAACATGATGAATATTCACTGCTAAAATCGAATTTAAACTCAAACTTTCTAATGTAACAGTATTATTTTGAGTTTTTGGAGGTTTTCTAATGTTTTTAAGTTTTTGAAATGTTGAATTTTGAAATTTGGATCTAAGGAGGCAGAAATTAATTGGGAGAAATTTCAGATTTTCCAAAAAAAACTCCTTAAACAAGGCATATCAATGCCTATTTATAGATGTAAAGTTGGAGGGCAATTCAGATTTCAGTAATTGTACTTTAGTCCCTCTTTTATTTCAATTCTACACTTATTTTTTAACTTGTAATTCAATTGGCTACACTTAGTTATTAAGAATTATACTAATACCCCAATCTAGAACATTCTAATCTAGTCTAATTCCTTATTTACCCTCACTTCAATTCAGAATCTACCCAACTACCCTTTTTCTATACCCAAAATACCCCTAGAGTTATGTTATAACTACCATTAGACCCTTTCCTTTACCCAAAATACCCCTATTTTCTTTTATCAATTACTGTTAACCCTTACCCCCTTAACTGCCGGATTTAACTATCCAATTCTATAAACCTAATTATTGAAATTAATCAGAAATCATACAAAATAAATTAACTACTAATTGCAATTATAACCAATCCTAATTATTAAAACAATATTATTATTGGCAATTAATTAAATGAACAATTTAAAATCACACTTCCATTTACTAATTATCCTTCAATTAATATCTAATTATTTATCTATCGAAAGTAATCAAACAGAAACTTAACAGTATCAATTTCGAATTTAAACTAAAAGATGCTATTTTAAAATAAAAAATTAGTAAACCCTAATAAAACTAAACAAACATAAACAGAAATTAATCAAGATCATGATAAAACCAAAAAAGCAAAACGCATGCAAAAATAAAAGAAACAGAAATAAAGAAAATGAAAAGAACTTAGCATTTTATTTTTAATCACTTGACAGTCTACTTAGGCACCAACATCCTCAAGAACATAATAAGAGAGATTTGTGGCATTTTTTGTGAACTTTTGCCTCACCGAAAAATTTCAAACTTATATTCGAGCCGTTCCAGTTGGATTTGAGACTCAAGACTCTAAGGATCGTGTAGAGGAAGGCAAGAAGGTGCTATGGTGTTATTTTGGGTTGATTTGGGTGAAGTGTTATTCACCGGAGTTAGGGTTCCGGCGAAAAAAATTGAATATTCGAGCAGGAAGGGCAACATTTGAAGGAAGCGAAGTAGATGGGTGGAATCAGGTGTTCAAGGTGGTTAGACGGTGTAATTTTGGTGGATTTTGGCATAAGGTGTGTTTCCCGCCGGTAGGGTTCCGGCGGGGTTGATAGGGGAATAAGGGTGGCTAGGGATGGGGAAAACGAAGAGGGATACATATGTTTTAATTTTTGGTTTTTTTGCATCGATACATATGAAATAGTATTAATTAACCACAGCCGTTGGATGAATTAATTTGAACGGCTCAGATTAGATGGGCATCACACGACGTCGTTTCATTTATTATGGGGGATCAAGTTATGACTGTTGGATGAGCATGATCAAGAGCTGAGATTAAATGACGCCAAACGGCGTCGTTTTGTTGTGTATTGATGGGCAGACCGGGCAGGAAATTTGGGCTTGGGTGTGTAGATTAATATTTGGGCTGATGAATTAACTATGGCCCAATTGTTTTTCCTTTCTTTTCTCTTGTATTTTATTTTCATTTTTTTTGTATTTTGTAATTTTTTGGTTTTTTCTGAATTTTTGTAAAAACTAAAACTAAACCTAATTAACTTCTAATATTATTTAAAAGTAAAAAAAATGCAACAATTATCGATTAAAATTGCCTAGGACTATTATTTTGTAATTTCCTTAAATTGTTCTAAAATGAATTAATACTAAAATTATGAAATTAAAAATCCTAATGCACATGCATATTTTTGTATTTTTAATATGAATTATTATGCAACTAATTAACACAGAAAATGCAACAAATATCAACAAAAATTGTAAAAATCAAGAAAAATCATTTTGTTTGGATTTTTAGGAATAATTTGCTTAGGGCGAAAATCACGTGCTCACAAATCCCAATTTAAAATCTCAAAATCTCAAGCCCTTGTTCTTCCAATTTTAGCTAAATTTCCATGAATTTCTAGGTTAATGTCACATAATAATAACGTTTTTAGTTCATAGAACTTACCTCCAATCAATCCTCTTCGAATCCCTCTTCAATTGCTCCCAAGAAGCTCTAAAAATACTCAACAATGGAGGAAAATGACTTAGGCTCGCGGATGAAATATGTTTAAAAACCCTTCTACCCAGCTGACGATTCCTTCTTGCGGCCCCAGGCTTGTGATCGCGATGAGCAAATCTTCCAGGCCTCAAAATTGGCCTATGCGAACGCGACAAAACGGATGCGAACGTGAAGCTTCAGCTTCCCCTCTTACGTGAATGCGGCTCAGCTGATGCGAACGCGATGACTAAAATCACTGGACTCTAACTCCTTCTACGCGAACGCGAAGCATTATTAACCAACCTTCCGCGAACGCGGACCCTCAGACGCGAACGCGAAGAGAAATTCGCCTGCCTCCAAATTTCCTTCTACGCGATCGTGGCTCAACCCACGCGATCGCGAAGACTTAAAACCTGCAACATCTGGAATGTAAAATCTGCAACTTTCCAACATTAAAACTAGCCTGTTAGGCCATCCGAAACTCACCCGAGGCCCCCGGGACTTCAACCAAAAGCACCAACACATCCTAAAACATCATTCAAACTTGCTCCAATCATTAAAACACCTCAAACAACACTAAAACCATAAATTCTCATCGAATTCAAGCCTAAGTTTTCCAAGAACTTTCGAAACTCGCTTTCGAAAACCCCCTCCCCCCAACCAAACGACGTTTGAATGACCTAAAATTTTGCACGCACATCACAAATGACATAACGAAGCTAAAAAAACTCTCAGAATTCCATTCCGACCCTCGGATCAAAATCTCACCTATCAACAGGAATTCGCCAAAATACCAACTTTGCCAATTCAAGCCAAATCTTTCCACGGACTCCGAAAATGCATTTCGATCGCGCTCCTAAGTCATAAATCACCCAACGAAGCTACCCAAATCATAAAAATTCTGATCCGAGATCATATACAAATAAGTCAACTCTTGGTCAAACCTTTCAAATTCAAAGCTTTCAACTGAGACTGTTCTTTCAAATTCATTCCGATTTTTTCGAAACCAAAACCAACGATCTACATCTGTCGCAATACATCCCACGGGGAAAGTCATGCCCGAGAACTGGCGTTCAAAGTGCAAAAGCTCGAAATGACCGGCCGTGTTATTACATCCTCCCCCACTTAAACACACATTCGTCCTCGAACGTTCCCATAGTTGTTCTAGAAGCCAGCCAATAGCTGAATAATCTTACCAAGCATATACCCGGGGGTGATCCCACGTCACCCTATCTCATATAGGTCCGGTAACACATAGAAGCTGAAATTACACAACCCAATCTAGCACATAAATCATAGAAACACATTTTCACTTCTGAAACCATCGACACGATCTAGACCTCACACCTATACTTTGAATAGGCCCAAACCAGCTGTAATAGCCCATTCCTACAACCTCAGGTACAATTATATGATATGCCACATAACTCAACACATGCAGCGACAACTTCCATTCACAACAGCTGCCCACAACAACCAAATACCAATAGAAAACCTCTTATTAGCTAAAGTCTCATTCCAACATTTTCATGTTCTGCCAACGATAATGAAACACACAGTAAACCATAACCATTTCTCATATCACAAAACCGACTCAAATGAAAGAGTTGTACCTCAAGCTCGCCAATACCATCACAACATAAGGCTGAGAGCCCGTCTCACATCATAGAATGGAACACACGAATATAACCCGCAAGATCATATCTCCACATAGCTACGCTGCAATGCGCGGTCCTATCCAAACACTGCTCCACATGGGATACCTCAAGTCACTATGCTCGAAATTGACAACCACGCACAATCTAATGTCTGGAACCAAAGCAAATCATTACGCCCATGGTGAAACAATTGACATACATTACGCAAACCCGATAGAACATATCCAATACGCCATTCACCGAGCAACTCCCAATTACTCTTCCCGCTCGACTTCCATTATGAAATTTCGATAGAACCGCACTATAAGTGCCTATAGCCAACAGATCGTAACGTCTCACAACACTGAAAGGTAACTCATAGATTCCCCCTAACTTCTAATTGCTCAAAACAACCGAATCAATACATGCTTCGCCAACAGCAACTCGAAGTCAACAAAACCATCTCAATACCGGACACATATTCATATAGGTCTACCGATGGACCACACATCAGCTCTAGTTACCCACAACAGATAAATAATCCTTCGAAGGTTCACAATGACTGAATCATAGTACATACTAACATCTGACTAACTTACCCACATTTTGCCATCCACAACCACGAGCTAACCTGTATATGAGAATTTCCAGTTTCCAAGTCTATAAAACACACGAATTACCATATATATTCCCAATTCCGCCACTCGCATATATAATTCGCCTTTAGTACTCAATCATTCTACGAGAGATACTCTAAGATTCTTCTGTGCTGCCAAGCAAACTCGAATATTAGCAGCTGATCTGATAAGAAGTGTCGTAATACTACCGAAGTACCATCAACTTAATCACATTGCCTCCTTCTGAAATGTATACCCTCGTCAAATCACCTCAATTAGCGTTACCATTTCCTTAATCATTTGAAGATCATTTTTCAAATCATCTGAAGCTCATTTCTCTAATTATCTGAAACTACCCGTGCTGCCTAAGAATTCATGACCTTTCATTCAAATCTGAACCGTGACCTTACACATGCAAATCTCAATCTTACACAACATACCGCATAAACCGTTCCACTTTAGGATAATGGTGAGAGCTTCATGTCCCTTCCGAGCCACAAACATCTACGTACTCAACAAGTCAAGAACTTTCCATTGGTCCCATCTAGAAGAAAATCACTATACATCCCATGCTACGCATGCCCATAAAAATATACATCTACAAATTGCGGTAAAAACCATCAAGAACTCTCTGAGTTCCCCTTTGCACACATCTACATCGTCAGGACTGAATCCTTCTAACTCGACCGAACTATGCAGGTCACTAAAACCCAAGAGAATTGTCGCGAAACACCTGTAGAAATTCATTAGCTGGTAAACATCCAAGAGCTAATCATATCCTTACTGTGACAACTAGGTCTACTACCAAGCTATCCCAGTTATCCGAATTCCCTTCCGATTTACCTTCAACTCGATATTCATTCTTGCTATAACATTACAATTCTTCAACCCAGACTTACCACATGGAACCCAAGCATAAAGCCACGCCGTCTAAGGCTCATAAGCCGTCGAATACTTTCTTAGATATTCCCATGAGCACCACGATCAAAATACTTTACTCTTAAGAGACTTCCTGCGAATCTAAATCCGTTACCTTTACCTTCCTGATACTGATACATAGAATCCCATAATTAACATAGAAATATCACAAGTCTTGAAACCTTCCAATGAAAACTCGATTTCTAACCACATATACGACTTTGAGATACCCAATTGTTACATGAAGCATCTTGAACACATTAGAACCATTTTCGAAAGTCATTCACTCTATTCATACTGCACTTAACCTGATCAATAGAACCGAACAACCAACGCCTCATTTGCACTTCTGACACCGCAGCACATAACCTTTCCTTAGTAAAAAATTTCCTTTACTCGAGCCATCCTCGGGCTCAATCTCCGCAACCAGAACTGATTGACCACACACCTCAAATCGGAACCAACATAGCACATAACCGAGCAATCAGCTAATCAATAGAAAACTCCCCCACTTGGCTCGAAGCCATAGGTCAAAATACACTCAATAACTCATAACACTTATACTCTATTGATTCCACAATACCATAGAGAGATTAAACTAAAATCCTTTGTAAGCTTGTGTAAACACAAATCATCTAGTACTTTAAATCTTTTGCAAATCTCACAACAGTAAAGCCCACTCTCTTAAGCAACCCAAAATTTCAAATTTCAACACGTACTTTTCAATTACACATGAGATCTTCTAACATACACATAAAGGTCATACCACCCCAGAACTCTTCGCAGGAGATAATCCACCTCATTTGCCTTCAGTGAACCTTTCTGTATAACTTCCACCGCCATAAACTGTATGCAGTCACTTAGTCTTCCTGAGTCTGAACTCATACCGCAACATAAAATTTACTTTACTCTCAACTGGAAAACATGAAAAGATCCTTCACACGCCCATAACTCGGGGCTATACCTCGAATCACGATGGAATTCAAACACCTAATAGTTCTTCTATCATTCGGCAGACCTTCCTCGTCACTTCCAAGTCACATAAATACATCTCGTAGTACTAACATACTCATCACATGTCTATCCAGTCATCACTTCCACTAATAGGGAATACCGAACATATAAGTTTAAAACACTTACTCACATAATCAGCAACTCAGTGCTCAAGCCATAGGCAAAGATCCGGCCTTAAGTCCTCCAGACTGGCCCAACATAAACTCACAGAGATTACATCTCGCCCCTCGATCGGGGAATCACAAGCCATCAAGGCACATTTGATACTGAGTGCTCATGCGCGCATGCAAATGTGTGGAAGGAATTTCAAAAGTTACTTTTGTCACACCTCCTTTTGGCGCTACCGCACCCCGCGAGGAGCGTGGTGAAGGGAGTTTTTCCAATTAAAGGACAATCGAAACGGGATTATTTATTAAAGAATCAAAGCCGCCACTTGGGAGATTTTATGGTGTCCCAAGTCACCGGTTTAATCCCGAATCGAGGAAAATATTGACTCTGTTTAACAGTCCGTGCACCAGAAATCCGGATAAGGAATTCTGTTAACCCGGGAGAAGGTGTTAAGCATTCCCAAGTTCCGTGGTTCTAGCACGGTCGCTCAACTGTCATATTTGGCTTATTTATCTGATTTAAAACATGTTTTGACTTATGTGCAAATTTTAACCTTTAACCGCTTTTAATATTACTATTATTATTTTAACAAAAAATTGCAACGTTGTGAAAACGTATCTCCAACCACGTCACATCAATGTACCCGTGGTTGTCGACACATTTCGACCCCGTTGAGATTTGGATTTGGGTCACATAAATATGCACCCGAGTTTAGGGAGATAATATTATTAAAGTACGCGCCTATAGAGTCTAACGTGTTATTATTTTTTAGAATACCATGAAATTTTCTAAGACGGCATGTCACGAAATCTATACAATTATTATATCCAATTATCGAGGGCCCCACAGCTTGTGCGTTTTATTTGGCGAGGCTCATCTCTTTTATTTTTAAAAGGATAATCCTAAAGTGACTATATTTTTTATTAAATTTGTCTCTAAAATAAAAGAAAAAAATCCAAATTAATTACATGCTAAAAAAACGTAACATATTAATTGCTAGATTAAGACAAATGTTAACGGAAAGGAATGTTATTAAAATTGAAATTAAAAATAAAATACGAAATCGAAAAATAATAATCAAAAGAAACTAATTATCCTATAACTAGTTTAAACTCACATTGTTAGATGGCTTGAACCGTTGGAATTAATTATTTACAACTATTTAAAACTAGAATTAACCTTAATCACTTATGCTTATTTGAAAATTTATTAAACTTAAATGTTATCTCGTCTTGTTTGAATTCAAATGCCTAATTCGCGAAAATAATTCAAATTCATGCTTTAACTAAATTTAGCTACATGTTTACAATTAACCTATTATTGACAATATTAAAACCTTCATAACTAATGAACTAACCAGTTTTACTAATCCGATTCACTAAAAAAAACCAACTTATGTTATTTTCCTCTTATTCCAATTATCAAACAGTTTGACAGTTACTTAAACATACCATACCTAATAACAAATTAGAGTGGAGTATTATTTAGTACATCGCTACAAAATGCCTAATTATGCAAAGTGACCGAAATTTACAGAATACTAATACATGAAATAGCCTAAATACAAGCAGTAAAAGAAACAAAGAAAAAAAAAATTAAATTAAAATTTTAAAGTTCCATTCTTCATATGTATTCTTGCTTTCACATTTCAGCTTACAATATCAACAAGGTTACAGTCATGTACCTGGTA
>MU768066.1:11108-55505 GCA_026770625.1 Nicotiana glauca
TAACAGTACTTCAGTTGCTGATTTTTTGTGCAAATTGACACATGATGCATCTTTTTTTTTTGCTGAACGAAGGATTTTATTGATGATTTGAGGCGAAGTAACATATCTGATTAAAGTACTACTATGGATACAATAGGGTAAACATGATGAGGGGTGCGGGGTGGGGGTGGGGGGTCTTCAAAATACAATATGGGGTGGGAGTGGGTTGATACGTTAGACTTTCCAAAATGATAGAATACAAAAACTTCATTGCTTACTCTCATTGCACTGTTTGTTTGATGGATGTTGGACACCTTGATTATTGCGGAGACATGAATTTCTTGACTTGTAATTGCCACCGGAATGACATCCAATTCGTGTTCTTTTCAAAGAAGTACAATACCTCATGATTGTCCTTGGGCTTCTAATTGAATTAAGTATGTGAAGTTGAACTCATGAGTAGGTCAGTGTGGTCAGTAAGTTTGGTTTCTGTGAGGCACAAGATGGAGGGGTCGTTCCACGTGAGTAAAAACCTGAGGTTCCGATGGAGTTTTTGGTTGTGTTCCCCTTTGCAATTCCATAGCATGATCTTCATTAATCCCTCATGTTCTGGGTAGCTCTCTTTCTGATCCAGAGATAGTTTCAAGTGTATTAACAAGTAGGGAGGATCGTATAGAGCTGCTGGTAGTAGGTTGTCTTGTAGGGTTGGAATCATGAGTATGGCATATCTTTCTTCCACTGAGGAGGGGTTTAGACGTATGTTCAATGAGGATTTCTGGAGGTTCGGGGGGATGAAGATTAGGAATATTTTTCTATGTTTCTTGACGTGGAGATCGTCAGAAAGTCATTCAAAATCATGGATTCCATGAAGGTCTCCGGGAGATCGTTGCCTTCTTCTGCTTGTTGATGATTCTCCTGTTCTAGTGAATGTGGTGGAGAGTTGAAATTGTGGTTGAAGATTGCATGTTGTTGTGGTGGCTGTGTTTTTTATGGTAATGGGGTTTAGTGGGGGATCACTGGTTGGAAAGGAGGAATAGACCATGGCAAGAAGTTGTTGTGTGGGGTGTATTCTAATGGGGATGGTTGTCGCTCCCCCTTTTTCTCGCAAAATCGGGTTTATGACACTTGGAAGGACAACTCGTTCCCTCTGGAATTGGGTTCAAGAGAATTGAAGAGTTGCCACCTAATGATTTGAGTGCATTAGGACACTAAGAAGGTTTTTTGTTTGGATAACCAGAGATAGGGTAAGGGCTTGAAATTATCCCGATGGAAAGTGTTAGGCACCCTTCAGAATCTACTAGTGTGGTTCCCGGCCAAGCTATGGTTGTGACTTTAAGTACAACTAACATGTAAGCAAGTAACAACAACAATAACAACAACCCAGTATATTCCCACAAGTGGGGTCTGGGGAGGGTAATATGTTCGCAGACCTTACCCCTACCCCGAGGGGCAGAGAGGTTGTTTCCAGGAGGCCCTCGGCTCAAGAAGAAAATAAGTAACAGAAACAAGTGATGATATATTAGTACTAGCAATAGTCTCATAATAAATAACTAAAATAGACAACATAACATAAAATAACATCAAATAACAAATAACAACAATATAAGGAATATAGGAAATACAAGAAAGAGGAAAGTATACTAATATCTAGAATATAAAGCCCTGCATCAATAGCTGATCAGTAGCATCTTAAGCCTAACTCCTAACTGTCTAGTCTCACTCTAGTGCGCTGTAGAAATATCCTAAATTCCCCCTAACCTACAACCTTAATGCTCGACCTCCACAATCCCCTGTCAAGGGCCATGTACTCAGTAATCCTAAGTCGTATCATGTCCTGCCTGATCACCTCTCCCCAAAACTTCTTAGGTCTCCCTCTACCTCTCCTCGTGCCCACCACCGCCAGTCGCTCACAACTTCTCATCGGTGTATCAGTACTCCTCCTATGAATGTGCCCAAACCATCTGAGTCTTGCTTCCCGCATCTTGTCCTCCATGGGCGCCACGACCACCCTCTCTCGAATAACTTCATTCCTAATCTTATCCATCCTTGTATGCCCACACATCCACCTCAACATCCTCCTCTCCGCTACTTGTATCTTCTGGATGTGTGAGTTCTTAACCGGCTAACACTCGATCTCATATGGCCGGTCTAACCACTGCTCTATAAAACTTACCTTTTAGTAACAGTGGCACTTTCTTGTCACACAGGACTCCCGTTGCTAACCTCTACTTCATCCACCCCACCCCTATACGGTGTGTGACATCCTCATCGATCTCCCTGGTCCCCTGAATAACTGACCCAAGGTACTTGAAACTACCCCTCTGAGGAATGACTTGGGAGTCAAGCCTCACTTCCACCCCCGCGTCCGTCTGCTCATGCCCAAATTTGCACTCGAGATATTCCGTCTTTGTCCTGCTCAACCTGAAACCTTTAGACTGAAGGGCTTGTCTCCAAACCTCTAGCCTCTCGTTGATGTCGCGTCTTGTCTCGTCAATTAGGACTATATCATCAGCAAATAGCATACACCATGGCACCTCCCCTTGAATATTATGCGTTATGACATCCATCACCAGGGCAAATAGGAAAGGGATGAACGCAGACCCTTGGTGCAACCCCGTAACAACTGGGAAATGCTCAGACTCGCCTCATACTGTCCTAACCTGAGTCTTAGATCCATCATACATGTCTTTAATCCCCCTAATGTAGGCAACCGAGACCCCTTTAACCTCTAAGCATCTCCAGAAGACCTCCCTAGGAACCCTGTCATATGCTTTCTCTACGTCGATAAACACCATGTGGAGATCCTTCTTCTTATCCCTGTATTGTCCCACCATCCTCCTAATAAGGTGGATAGCTTCTGTGGTAAATTTCCCTGGCATGAACCCGAACTGGTTGTCTGAAATAGACACTATCCTTCGCACTCTTATTTCTACCACTCTCTCCCAGGCTTTCATGGTATGACTCAGTAATTTGATACCTCTATAGTTGTTACAGCTCTGGATATCGCTTTTGTTCTTATACAACGGAACCATTGTACTCCACCTCCACTCTTCAGGCATCCTATTAGTCTTGAATATAACATTAAACAACTCAGTAAGCCATTTCAAGCCTGCTCTGCCCATACACCTCTAAAGTTCAATCGGAATTTCATCTGGCCCGGTAGCTCTGCCCCTCCTCATTTTACGCATTTCCTATATGACCTCATCGACCTCAATGTCTATACAATCACTTATCTCATGTGAGATGTCGGCATTTCGCAAATCCCCTAGTATAATATCCTGATCCCCTTCTCCATTCAAAGGTTTATGAAAGTAGGTCTGCCATCTCCTCTTAATCTGGTCATCCCCCATCAAAACTTTGCTGTTATCATCTTTTATGCACCTCACTTGGTCCAGATCCCGGGCCGTCCTCTCTCTCACCTTAGCGAGTCGGAATAGCTTCTTCTCCCCGCCTTTGATCCTTAGCTCCCCATACAGACGAGCAAAAGCTGCCGTCTTAGCCTCCGTAACTGCCATCTTCGCATCCCTCCTAGCAACCTTATATCTCTCACTGTTCGCTCTCTTATCCTCCTCCCCAGTTCTCCCTACTAACCGCAGGTAAGCCGCCTTCATCGCTTCCACTTTACGTTGGACAACTGCATTCCACCACCAGTCTCCTTCGTGTCCACCGGTGCTTACCGAAGATATTCCTAACACCTCTCTCACCGCCTTCCTTATACAGTCTGCCATCGTCGACCACATAGTGTTTGCATCCCCACTACTTCTCCAAGCTCCCATTACCGATAACCTTCCTACCAACTCTTAAGTTTATCCTCAGTCAAGGCGCCCCATCTAATCCTCGGGCGGCCTCGTACTGACATCTTCTTCTTCCTTATCATAATACTAATGTCCATCACCAAAAGCCTATGTTGCGTCGCAAGGGTCTCACCTGGGATAACTTTGCAATCCTCGCACAACCTTCTATCGCATCTCCTGAGAAGGAGATAGTTGATCTGAGTCTCCACCATCGAACTTTGGTAAGTAACCAAATGCAAGCAAGTAAGACTTTCAAATAAGAGAGGATTTCACATAATGGTTGCAAATTGATGAAATTAAAAGAAACGAAAGGGAAACTGAATTTTGAGGAAAAAAACAGTTTGAAATTTGAAAAATAATGAAATAAATAAGTAAATGAGAGGGGAGGGGGGTCCTAGGTTTATAAATAATATGGATCACCCCACACAACACCCAGTAATCACTAATACACGTGGTGTTATCACGTGGTCATCATATCCATATCTACCCTTTCCCACCCCGTTAAGGTATTAAGCGCGGAATGGTCTCGTTTTATTTATTGCATGCTATTATCCACCCCAATCCTATCAGTCCCGGAGGTATTTGGGACCATTAATCCTAAAAGGGAAGGGGTATGAGGTTTTATAGTTTTAAAAGGACAAAATTCTAAGGCGACAATCAAAACACATATGTAGCAAGTTTGGGAAAAACGCTCAAACAAATAAGGCTCAAACAGACCTCCTTAGATCAAAGAAATCATATAGTTTAGCATGTCTTGAACGTATTGATTAGGGTTTGATTAAACTTAAAAGTTAAAGTAGGCTGATTTATCAGATATTTTCAGATAAGAAGTCCGAATTAGACCTCCTCACTTGTTGTAATTAATAAAGACTGTTGCAGTTTATAACTTTTATCCTAAGGCTTGCCTAAGTGTTAGATGAAAACCTATAGGCATGACATCTATTGATTTCAGAAACAAAGAGGTAAGCAGATTCCAGATTGATTTAGGAAAAGGTAGCCAGTTTTACAGAAGGAGTACAAGTTCTGCAATTGATAATGCATTACCACTAACAGTTTAAACTTACAAATGAGTGAGGTGATTAAGATTTGATTAGAACCCTTATAGGCATGCTTTCTACATGTTTGTTGACTTTAAACACTGTTATAGACATAGAGAAGTGCAGCAAACCTACAACATGCTATCTAGGTGTTGCATTTTTATTACGAGCATGATATATTATTACATTGGTTATCAAGGCCTATAAACACATTTGCCTAATGAAGGATGCATATGTAGGATTCAGATTTCCGTTTAACTATAGACATGGTATCTATATGAGAGAATGCACAATTTTATAGACATGGCATCTAATGTGAGTGCATAAATTCAGAAAGAAACTCTTATAGGCAGGATATCTATATGAATGCGGAGTTCATAAACCTATAGGCAAGATATCTATATGAATGCAGAATTTTAGACTATAGGTAGGATATCTATACGAATGCAGAATTCATAAACCTATAGGCAGGATATTTAGATGAGTGCAGAATTTCAGACTATAGGCAGGATGTCTATGCGAATGCATAATTCATAAACCTATAGGCAGGATATCTACTCTTTGCATACAGTTATTCCCTCCCTTTTCACTAGCCATACCTAATAATTTATTACAAGTTATTGCAGCCCAAAATAAATGTAAGAAAGGAAAATACATCAGAAATTAAAAGTACAACCAATGGGAGCCTGATTCAGGCTCCTTGTCTAAAACATGAGATGAACCAACTCCAAGAGATCATGAACCAAAGCCTTTCTCTCATTTGGATGTGCCAGCGTTCCCTAAGAGCCTCATATGGACTCCGGGTAGTGCTCACACTCAAATACATTACAGGATTAAGACATAGTGCAGTGTGGAAGGGCCATCCCTCAGGTGTCCAAGTTCAGAGGGAACTCAAGGTCCCAAGGCAAGGCTTAAAAGAGAGGGGCAAAACTTATAAGCTAAGAGAGAGTGTAAGTACAGAAGTGAAATTCTGAAAAGGGGGAGGGGAAAAGGGGAACAACTTGAAATCAGAACACATAAGGGTATAGGGGAGTGGGGAATTTACAAGAACACAAGGAGGGCAGGCTGATGGGCATACCCAGCAATGGGAGATGCTGGTACACCTTCCAGCTAGTTTAGAGGTTAAGGTTCCAAACTCAGTTCAGGGACAACAACTCATATTGCCATGCCCTAATTCACTACTCACAAACACATAGGGGTAATGGGATAGGGAGCAAATATTCATAAAAGATACATGCAGTAGAACATAGGCATACTAAGCTAAATATCAAACTCTACAGAAAATAATAAAGTAGAGATGGATACAAAATTGTAAGTAAACACATTGGAGTGATGTTGAAACTTAAATTAGAACATACCAGTTTCAAAGAAACAAGTAGAAAAATAGTAGTCTTGTAAAAACCAAAGTGCAAACAGGAAGACAGAATACTATAAGTGTGAGTTCAGAAGAGAGTGTGAAATTGTGAGGTCTGAAGTGTGTTGATCGTGTAGTGGAGGATTCTTAAAATCATGTCTGCTTTGTGAAAAAGGGTCGTGTATTTATATTGCAGAAAGCAGGAAAAAATAAGGTAAGAAAATATTTTGAAAACTGATTGTCAATAAATTACACAAGGTTTCCCTTAATTAAGGGATTCGGATTCAAACGGGTAAAACCACTTAAGGAAAGGAATTAAATAAACACTTTGTGTAAAGAATGCAATTGAGGGCAAATACATAAAGGTTATTTAAGGACAAGGTATTTGAAATACATGATTGTACAATTTAAGGAAAGAAAATCAATCACAGCCAAGAAATCTGAGGCTAGGGATTTTGCACGAATGAACCAAGTCAGAAAGATGGGAAAGATTTTTAACTTAAGGAAAATCGGCAAACAAATCAATTAGACCTATTTAAAAGGAATTCTGAATCAATCACAAGTTTGAAAACATTTTTTGAAGAATGATTCATCACATATAAAAGCATACAGACACGTTAAACATGAAAGCAACTTGCCACGCCCTTGTAAAATCAGTAGAAATAATCCAGTGTAGAAGAGTTTAGCAAAAGGTTCAACATTGTATGAAGACAAAGGTGTACAAACTCAGTTCAGAGATTCAAAAATCAATCTGAAAGAGTTAAGGGCTCTAAAAAATAAAACACTAGTTCACATAATCAAACCTCGGCAGAATCCCAAAATTCTAGGGTTTCCACCTTGAATCAAATATAGAGACGAGGAGGCAAGTAGTCGAAACAGGCTCAGAGGTTTCCTTTAGAAAACCATGAGAAAACATGCAAACACAGTAGAAAGATTCACAGAACATAATGGAAAATACTGGAAGAAACATGCTTTTTTAAAAGAAACTTAACTAAGGTTAAGTAGAGGAAAAATAGTAATAACACAGTAAGAAAACCAGTAGAAGAAACCTGCTTAAGAAAGTCTTTTCTTAGAAGAAACTTAAACAAGGATTAGTAGAAGGAAAATGGCAAAGAACACAGTAGAAAGGTATAGTATAGCAGGACATAGTAGAAGAAATACTAGAACATAGTAGAAAGCATATGAGAATATAATATGGAAAACATGGTAGAAGAAACACAAGCGTGGGGCATATAGAATACAGTAAAGAACATTCAAGAACGGAGTATAAAACGCAGTAAAAGAACATACAAGAACATGGTAAAAGAAAAAGCACAAGAACACAGTAGAAAGCATACGAGAACATGATATAGGAAACACAGTAAGAGAAACATACAAGAGCATGATACAGTAGAGGCAAATACACACGAATGACAAAGAAAATATTTTAAAAAATACTTAAACATTTTCAGGAAACCCTAGATCGGAAAAGAAAGGTATTTCTTAAAGTAGTTTTTGAAAGAAAAGTTAGGGAATTCATTTGAAAACTCAAAGAGAGCACATATACACAATGAATCTAAAGAAATCGGAGAGAACCTCGAAGGGTTAGGGTTTTAGAAGAACCCTAGAAAGGAGAAAGGCTTTGAGAGGTCACCGATCTGAGTCGGAGAAGTTAGAATCAGGTTCAGAAGACCAGGATACGCTGGAGCAAAGCCGGAGATGGCCGTGAAACCTCAAGCCGACAAAGGTCTGGGTGAAAAACTTCAAGGTCAGACCTCAAATCTTCTCGTATTAGGTGTGTAAGAGCAAGGGGAGGTGCGTATAAGACTCCCATGGCCTGAGAAGCCATGTATTCTGGTGGGTTTCACGGTGGAAGACAATGAGAGGCTGTCACGCCCCAAACTCAAGGGACATGACCGGCGCTCGACCGGGTATCCCCAGTCAAGTTTTCCTAACCCATGAGCCACCCCTTGTTTTCCTTATTCGGTATTCCAAGAACCAGCCATATAAATAAATTTTAGATCACCCTTTTTCAAATCATACATACATAATAATTAGTGAAATTACCAATTCGTTGTCCAACAAAAGAAACATGAATATACATAGCTTCTAACCCACATCCACTGTCTACGGAGCCTCTAAAGATACAACGGGATAATACAGTACTTGCCGGTAACAAGGCTCCGGCTATACCTTACACAACAGCAAAATAAAACTACAGAGACAAGCGGCCTGAGCCACGTAGGGCCCCGAGAGGAATGGGGCTCACCAAAACAGTTGACGGAAGGCGAAGAGGGAGCTACGATCGGTGGGCTGGAATACCTGCTGCAGATCCACCTACAATCATGACACGAATGTAGCGCCCCCGGCAAAAGGGACGTCAGTACACTTGAATTGTACTGGTATGTATAACAAACTTTGCGCCAAGTAAACTCAAGCCATAGACAAATAAGTAACAGTAACAGAAACAACAATCAATTTCCATAAAGAAAGAACAATCAAGCCAAACAAGTTTTACAAACTCTCCTGTTTCCCTTCCACATTTCCACATCAATAGATTTCACATTTTTGCTCATATTTTCATTTCAACAGTGATTTCGATCACTTTCCACCCTTATTACCTCGGCCACCCTTATTACCTCGGCCACCCTTATCACCATAACCCGCACCTTATTACTTCGTGTTGCGGCGCACAACCCGATCCCACCGTACATTTTCAATTCACAAACAATCACAACAACAACAATGAACAACTCACAAAGATCACAACAACACTTCTTAAGGGGTAGCAACAATAATTTACAAGTGTTTCCATAATCGTCAATGCTATTTCTGTCATATTCCACAATTCACAAGTGTTTTACGTTACAACAATACTTGCCCACGATAAGTGATAGATGTTAATATCACAATTATTTCAGTTACATCACCTACAATTTCCTTACATCATTTGTTTTTCATCTCTACCACATATAATAATCACAACCATGCAAATCACACGAATTTCACAATTTACCCACGGGAATGTCACATACCAAGCATTTGGACACCAACAAGGCGATTTTACAAGGTCAAGGTTAGCCATACATACCTGGAGTCGAATTCCCTTTTTAAACTCCTATTATCAGTCACCAAGCAATCTAGCCACGTCAATCTAGTTTACAAATTAACACATATTTCTTAGAATTTGAAATTCATAATTACTATCCGAGCTTATTTAGGTTATCGAGCACAGCCCCTTACTTCTAACCAATTTCCCTTACTAAATTTTTAGACTTTGAAAGACATGCATGTGGGTTTCCACCCATTATTTCAAGAATCAAAGCATGAGACTCCCCCCTTAGCTTAAAATCTGGAAATCAAGGAAAAAGGGTTCGGGATTTTACCTGTAGAAATGGAGATGAAGACACTTGCTTTAAAATTTTTCGGACCCGGTAATTTGAGGAAAATTTTGAAGAAGATAAACTTTTCTCTCAAGAACCCCTCCTCTCTCTCTCTCTCTTATTTTGTTAAGAAAAATGGTTAAAATGAGGGGTTAGGGCGTTATATTAGAAAGGGCGTCGGGTTTTAAATTTTAGAAAATAGAAGTCTGGGTGAGATCTGCGGTCACATTCTGCGATCGCAGAATCGAAATGCGGTCCGCATATTGGACCGCAGAACTGACCCCAATCAATGAACATCTCTGCCTGGGTATGCGGTGGAAATGCGGTCCGTATTTCGATTCTGCGATCGCAGAATGGACCGCATTTTCAACATCACTTTACACTAACTCTCTGATCCACTATGCAGCAGGAATGCGGTCCGCATATCGATTATGCGGTCGCATAATGGACCGCATTTTTTACATCAACTTAGACCAAATCTCTGCTTCACTCTGCGGTAGGAATACGGTCCGCATATCGATTATGCGGTCGCATAATAGACCGTATTTTCAACATCATTTTGACAATTATTTTGCTTCACTCTGCGGCAGGAATGCGGTCCGCATAGCTAATCTGCGACCGCATTCTGGACCGCATTTTTGACAAATTTCTGAAAAATTGATTCTTTTGACATTTTTAAAGGCTTATATCACTACCAAGGGTCCGAACCGTGGCGAGCTTGCGAGCCGCGAAGAATTCTCCCCATTACTAACACATATTCGGAGTCGACACCACGAGTTACTAAGTTTTGAGACCAAAAATTATTTACGGGGCCTTATAGAGGCGGCTAGGTTAGAAAAGGTTCGAGAGTGTTTGAGAGAGGAGAGGGGTTTAGAGGCGGCTGATTAGGTGAAAGTGATTAGGGTTAAGGGGTGTTGGTAGATTAAAAAAAGGAAAGGGGGATCGTGGTCGTTGATCATTTTGATCATCGACCTCGATTTATTGGGGAGCCGGGTGGGTTGGATTAAATGGGTCAGGGGTCGGGTAATTTAGGAATTGGGCTGGTCCAATTGAGAATGAAATTGGGTTAATTGGGGAGGGGGGGGGGGAAGGTTGATTTGGGCTACAATTGAAATGAAATAGGGCTAGTATTTAAATAGCCACTTTTCCCCTTTTTATTTTATGAAAATAGCAAATGATTTCTAAAAATAAATTAAAGGTGATAAATTAATTAATAATATATAAATATTAAATTAAAAATATTGGAATTAAATTTGTAATTATAAACACAATTAAATCTTAAAATAGGCTAATATTGCAATTATATGTAATTTAGCTTTAAAAATACTAAATAAATTTTAAAAAATGTGTAAAAATTGCCTTAGATATATTTTTGGATAAATATGAGAATAAAATAAATTAATCACTAAAATGATCATTTGAGGAATAATTATTGGTTTTTGTATTGCTAAAAGAGGGCAATAAATTAATTTAAAAATCTTTTAAAAATTAGAAAAAAATACTAAAACATTTGGACACACTTATATATGCATACATATGTATTTTAAAATTATTTTGCATATGAAAAATATACAGGAAAAAATTGGGTATCAACAACTGTCCCTCTTTTACCCGGGAAGGATAAAAGAGTTATCGAGTAAAGACATGATGGCCAATTTGACCGAACGGAATGGTTTGAAGAATTTGACCATGCTCTGGTTCCTAAGCTGCCTACATATCCCTAGTCTTACAGGAATCAGGCCACATGTAGTTTAGGATCCGTCGGCGGGATATGCCGATGAAGATTTTCCAAGAATGGACGCGATATTTAGGTTGGAATGGATGGTTAAAATTAAATAGGGCTGCGGGATCGCTCTTGTTGAGACATTCGTTGCTAGCTGGTTTACCTGTAAATAAGCAATACAAGTGCATATTGTGTGAAAATTTAAACATGATGCAATTTCCCGTCGGATCATGAATGTTGTCTTTGGACGGTTAGGATGACGTCCTCAGACCATGACGTCCTGGGCCATGAAGCGTATAATAAATGATTTGCAAGATATGAAATGATGCTCTCGGGCTATAAGAATGATGCCTCCGAACTACGATGCCTTTGAATAATGATATGCAAGAGATTAAAAGGGGTCCTCAGGCCATGGCATGACGTTCTCGGGCTATGCAAATGGTGCCTTCGAACAATGACGCCCTTGGACAATTTGGCGATCATTCAGCCCATGAAATACAATAGGTGGCGATCTTTCAGCCCATGAAAACGTAAATAATATGGCGATCTTTCAGTCGATGCAAGACGTAAATAAAGGTGGCGATATTTCAACCATGCAAAATGTAAGTAAAAATGGCGATCTTTCAGCCGATGCAAGATTTAAATGAAGTGGCAATTTTTTAGCCGATGCAAGACGTAAATTAAGGTGGCGATATTTTAGCCGATGCAAGACATAAATAAAGGTGGCGATCTTTCAGCTGATGCAAGATGTAAGTAAAGGCGGCGATCTTTGAGCCTATGCAGGACATAAATAAAAGCGGCGATCTTTCAGCCGATGCAAGATGTAAGTAAAGGCGGCGATCTTTCAGCCATGCAAGAAGTGAATAAAATGGCGATATTTCAGCCATGCAAGGTGTAGATAAAGTGGCGATATTTCAGCCGATGTAGGATTTGAATGAAGTGGCGATTTTTCAGCCAATGTAAGAAGCAAAATAAAGGTGGCAATATTTCAGCCATGCAAAATGTAAGTAAAATGGCGATCTTTCAGCCGATGCAAGATTTAAATAAAGTGGCGATTTTTCAGTCGATGCAAGAAGTAAATGGAGACATGGCTTAGTCTCGGATGGTAGAATAGTAGCCTTATGCAATGCAGGAATGTAAATGGAGACAGTGCTTAGTCTCGGAGAGAAGAATGGTAGCCTTATGCAATGTAGGAATGCAGATGGAGACAATGCTTAGTCTCGGAAGGCAGAATGGTAGCTTTATGCAAGAGATAAAGGCGAATAGTAATAAAATTCCTTAGTTGATAGCTGATTCTGATATTATGGCTGCTGGGGATATTGTATGTGGATAGCAACTGTTAATAAGTGTGACGGCTCTGAGAGTTGTATTCCTGAACAATATGAATGCATAAGGTATTTGATGAATTTGTGACTTGGGTGCCTTCATGCAAAGAAAAATCGTGAGTTTTGTAAAGGGGAAAGATTAGTTCGTGTCCCCGTTGACTTTGCTTGCCCTGTTTAGATTTGATCTGATGACACGTATGTATCATTAGGGTAGCGTTGCTGAACAAAGCAATTTCAATAAGAAACATGCATGAGTTTGTAAAGATATGACACAAGTATATATTTAAGAAATAATTTTTAGATGAACCGATGACTGTGACATGGTTCAGGACATTGCAACCTTACGTAGGCTGCTGCTTTTGACGATTGCTTGCGATAATCGGCTGAAATTACTTTAGAATTTTTAGGGTACTCCTCAAAATTCTACCGTAGTTTCCAATTGTGGGGGGGGGGGGAATTAAAATTTTATTGAATTGTGATCGAACCCATAAGTCTGCCTACGTATCCTCTCTTAAACGGGAATAAGGTCAGACGTAGTTCAAATTACATCATATAGGAAAATCATGAAATTACACATAGTAGCTGATAAGTTAGGATTTTAACGTGTTTTATGCCCCTACTTGCCTATGCTTTGATTATAAATTGCTACCAAATAGTCCTAAAATGCTCACAGGTTGTGCTTGATTGCAGGTTTGATCGACAAAGTGACAAAATATCAAAGATCCGCTTAAAAAGGAGTGAAACCTGCTCAAGTATCAAAGACCAAGAAATCAAAGGAAAAGAGAACCTAGTGCGGACCGCGCAAAAGTGAATGCGGTCGCACTAGGAGGTTCAGAGAGTTGGTATAATCAGGCTTAAGGTTACGCAGTTGCGGTACTCGTTATGCGGTCCGCGGTGGTTACTTCGCGGCTGCACTACCTTTTGGTGCGGTCCGCAGAATAGAGATTCAGAGAGATGAAGACTTCCTAGGGTTCCATCCATGCGGTCCACGGTCAATAATGTGCGGACCGCGCCAACTCCCTCCGTAGCCGTGGTACACTTCCACACAGTTCGTGGTCCTC
This sequence comes from Nicotiana glauca, assembly GCA_026770625.1. Lineage (NCBI taxonomy): Eukaryota > Viridiplantae > Streptophyta > Magnoliopsida > Solanales > Solanaceae > Nicotiana > Nicotiana glauca. The sequence goes on from MU768066.1 coordinate 24,744, forward strand.
AAGTTCAGAGAAGCAAAAATGTGAAGTCCAAAAGCCAGTGCGGCTACGGTCCATTTTGTGCGGCCCTCACTGACCCCACATGGGTATTTTTGTCCAGTTTTTTTAGCCTAGTATAAATAGAACATTTTACCATTTTTAGGTTAGTTTTTGTATTCCAGAGATAGCTGCGCTCGTGAGACTCAGTTTTGTAGCCATGTTTGACACTTTTGCTTTATATTTATGATAGATTCTTGTAGTTTCATTTAGCAATTAATTAATATGTTCAGTCCTTCATCTAGTTCTTCATTTTCTTTTTCAAGCATGAGTAGCTAAACCCATTAGCTAGGGTTGTGGCTCAACCCTAGTGTGGGTAATTTATGGGTGTTATCATCTGGGGTTAGATTGATTACGGGTGTTTGCTATTTGGGTTGATTTTATGTTTTTAATTGAGAATTGGTGGTTGCAAATACTGATTCAAGCTTTGTGGGTTTGACTCTTCGTGAGAAAGAGAGTTTATGAACCTAAAATTGACCCAACAAGGAATTGGTATGGACTCGTGAGAAATGATAGTCCCAATTAACGGGTTAAATCTCGAGAGAGTAATCACCCTACTTGAACCCTAGTTTCTTGATCTAATTGGCCTACCCAATTGGTCTCCAGAGAGTCAATTGGGCAAAATCACTCTCTCTACCAAGAGGTGTGAGAGTGGGTACAATTGTGCAATGGTTATAGCATAATCCCCAAATATGTCAATCTATCCTTAGTAACATCTACATGTCAATTAGCCACCTAGGTAGTGTCACGACCCTAGTGCCTTTCTTCCCATTAGATACAACTTTAGCAATCATCTTGTAGCTTAATTTAGTTTCAATTTAGTAGTTTGAAAATAGTAGTTTATAATTGAAAAAACCCAAAAATGAAAAGAAGATCATCTAAGAGCACACACACAACTCTCTCCTAAGTAGATACCCGAATTCCTTTCTAGCTCCCTAAGGATTCGATCCCGACCCTCATATTGGGTAAAAGCTATTGCTACCCTCTTCTCTTACTCTTTAGTAGCGGGTAGTTGGATGCGATCACTTTTTGGCGTCGTTGCCGGGGAGCTTATGACTTTTGGCTATCTAGTTAACCAAAAAGTCTCTACACCTTACCATCCGCAATCAAGTGGCCAAGTTGAAGTATCAAATAAAGAAATCAAGAGCATCTTGTCCAAAACCGTCAATGCAAATCGGACTGATTGGTCCAAAAAGTTAGATGATGCTCTATGGGCCTACCGGACCACATACAAGACCCCAATTGGTATGTCTCCGTACCGGTTGGTATTTGGGAAAGCATGTGGAATTGGAGCATAAAGCTATGTGGGCCTTGAGGAAGCTTAATCTTGAATGGGATGTTGCGGCCAATCTTCGTGTGGAACAACTAAATGAACTTGATGAATTCCGGTTCCATGCATACTCTAGTTCGTCCTTGTATAAGGACAAGATGAAGTACTTACATGACAAATATGCTCGTGGAAAGGAGTTTAAAGTTGGTGATTTGGTCCTTTTGTTCAACTCCCATCTAAGGTTATTTCCCGAAAAGCTGAAATCAAAGTGGAGTGGGCCATTTGAAGTTGTATGTGTAACCCCATTTGGTGCTCTATATTTGAAGAACAAAAATGGTGAAGTCTTTAGGGTGAATGGGCACCGTGCCAAGCATCATCTTGGGAAGATTGATGATAGCCACATGGTGGATGTGGTTCATTCTAATGATGTGTTGGTATCCCGTGTCATGCCGCGACGTTAAATCAGACACTTCTTGGGAGGCAACCCATGTCTTTTTCTTTCTCTTTGATTTTCTTTATAGTTTAGGATTTTTGAGCTAATTGGTTGTGAGATGTTGAAGGGATTGTGTTGATGCAACGCAAAACAAGTTGGAACAAATTGAATAGTCTCTGAAGTTTGCCAGTGCAGTCGCAGTGCACTCTGTGTGATCCGCACTGGCATGGTCTAAATGTGGTGCTCTCCGAAGTTACCCACCGCGGCCACATTCCATTTTGTACGGTCCGCGGAGGCTGCCTACTGAAACTTCACTTGAACAAATCTAGCGCGGTTCGCGGTCGCTTTTGTGCGAATGCACTGGTAGGTGAGTATGGGTCCCAACCTTTTCAACCTCTAAACTCTCAGAGCCTAAAATTACTGTTCATTATTTACTGAGTCCGTAATTTTTGCTTAAGGTTGTTTAATTGCACTTCATCTTTACATCCGGTAATGTTTCACTCATCTCTTGTTCATTTAGTTGATTAATTTTTGTTTTATTTTATTACATTTAGTCCATAACTTCTGTTTCTTCCTGTTTTTCTTTATTTTGTTAGTTTAGATTAGTTTACATGTTAGTTCTGGGATGCTTAATGTTCATATTGATTGGGTAAACTGAGTAGGGACAACATTGGTGAAGAATTTGAACAAGTTTGCTAAAAATATGAAACCCTAACTTAGTGCCCGTGAACCCTAGTCTCCGTGGCCCGCGGTTGCCTTAGCGCGGTCCGCGATGCCCTGACGTGGACTGCGTTTCCTTTCTGTGCGGATTGCGGTGTTCATATGACTGCAAGCTGATTTGTTCCAGCACGGACACATTGCACTGTCCACGCTGGCCCATCGCGACTGCGACCCCATTTTGTGCGGACCGCAGTGGGGAGATTCAGAGAGATGATATTTTGGGCCTTTGCCCAGTGCAGACCGCGATTGCCTTTGCGTGGTTCATGATTCCTCTAACACGGTCGCACTCCTGTTTGTGCGGCCGCGATGCAATATTTTACAACTGTGTCTGCAATATTGCATCTATTATCTGCAATCTATTTCATTCACCTGTTTCACTGCCTGTGCTTAAACTAAAAATGTTAGATGCGTGTGTTTGCAGATAATGGTTAAACAACAAGGTGGCAAGGGATCACAACAACAACAACCCGGGAGAGGTGGTTCTTCCCGAGGTAGTAAAGGCAAAAAAGTAGCAAAACTCACTCCCCAGGCTTGGGAGAACATAAAAAAGACCTAAAAATTGATAAGAGCTGCAGATAAAGCTGCTTCCCATTCCTCGGGGAGTGAGTATGTGCCACCCAAGGACATCTCCTCAGACTCAGCCCCAACTCACAAAACCAACCCCTTCCAACTAACTGATTCCCCTCCAGCATCACCCACTATCAGGAGACCGGTAAATATAGTTTCTGATTCATCTGAAGAGTCAGCAGCCGGTAGTGGGAAAGACTCCACCTCCCGCACAACTTCATTATCTGGGGAGAGTGCAAGCAGAGATGAGGGTGGTGAGCCTCAGGTTGGGGGAGTTGCCCGAACTAGGAAAGCCGAAGAGAGGGAAGATAGATTTGTAAGCCAAGTGGCTTACCATAAATTTAGGGAGTGGTGGCCGGTGAGGCACTTGATACCAGAGAGGAGCTTCATTGACAATGACCTCTTACCCTACAACCCTAATATGTAGAGGGAGTTTAGAACTAGAGTAGACTGAGAGTGTTTCATGGAGAAGTGTATTGATGCAAATGAGCACATGGTGAGGGAATTCTATTGTAATGTGGCCTACATCGTCAAAGGTACTAAGGTCACCAAGGTTAGGAACAAAAAGTGTTGTTTGACGGGAAATCTCTGAATGAGTATTTGGGGTTCAGGGAAGAAGACGAGTCTCTCTATCTGGCCAAGTTAGAGATGGGTGAGGGAGTCCGTACATGGTTAGCCCAGTACTTGGCAGTCCCAGGTAATGTTTTAGAGTGGCTGCAAGCAAGGGCCAAAATATTCCGAAAGACCTTCAACTTTGAGGCTAGGGGTGGTTGACTTTTGTGTGCAGTTGACTTGACCCCACTACCCATGATCAGACTATTCCACTCCCCCGGGTTGTTCTTGTTGCATCTATCATGGTGGGATACCCTATCAACGTGGGCAATGTTATATCCCGTGTCATTTTTGCAGTAGGGCTTGAGCATGACCGGATTTATCTTTTTCCCAACACCCTCACTGTGTATTACCGGGACCTAGAGGTGGAGACGAAGAGATATGATGTCAAAGCCAAACCTGTGGCTCCTTACTCTTGTACAGTATGAAGGGCCCAGACAACCCCAAGGGTAAGAGCTAAAAGCCACCTGCCTCTGCCCCAACTGGCAAGTCTGAGGAGCCAGTTGCGTTAGAGCCTTCTACCGAGCCTTACACCATGCCTGCTGCCACTATAGTTGATGACTTTCCTCCATGACCTTCCTCTACTGCTGGTCCCCGTACTTCAGCTGGCCCGGGGGTTCCATCTTCACGGGCTCATCCTTTCACTGCCCATCAGTAGAGCCAGACACTGTCCAGTTTCAACAACTGGATGTCAGCTGCGACATCCAAGTTGTCTACACTGTCTTCCACCATTGAGGCCCAGTCAGCACCTCAGACATCTCAGATTCCTCAGTCCGTTAAGGGCACATTGAAGAAGCTCCTGGAGAACCAGGAAATGATTATGGAGACACAGACTCCCTTGTCGAAGGCAGTATATTCACATGGCAAGGCTCTGAAGGAGCTTGCCAAGGAGCACAAGAAAATGAGGATATCATGGGCTTCCAAGGAGTCTGTGAAAGATCTCAGGAGAGATGTGGACAAGCTATTGGCAGACCAGATGCCTCTAGACTTGCTATTCGGGGACCCAGCCCCAGTAGCAGAGCCATAGCAGGAGTAGGCACCCAGGATTCTAAGGAAGAAGAGGAAGCTCCCCAGTACAACTGATGCGGTTTTTGAGTTGGCATACCCACATGAGGTCTCCTCCAGTTTGCCACATGATACGCCTGACACCCAACCGGTCCAGGAACAGGTCCCAGTTCCAGCAGTTGAGCAGCAGGAAACCGGGAACCAGTCTGAGGTTCCCACATATACAGAGGACCCGGGGACCACTGATGATCCCATGCAGACGAACCATGCTTAGGGAGCTCCTATATCCTTTCTTGTGATTTTTTATGCTTATTTGATAGTTGGCATTGGGGACAATGCCAGATTTTATTTATGGGGGTGCGCCCTACTTTTATCCATGGATGATTGTATATATAGATTGACGTAGTTTATGCTTTCTTTTGATTTTCTGATGGTCTGTATATAACTTTACATTCAGTTACTTTTATCGTACTTTTTATCTTCCTTTTGGCCGGTATATAAAGTTACACCTTTGTATATATTCACCCCCTTGTATATTCGAATCCCCTATTGTAAATATTCATTCTATTTTCTATTTTCGTAAAAACAAATTTACTTTTAGCTTCGTAGATAGGCTCGCAGCCTTTTGTTTTGTTTTTGGCACTTTCAATAAGCCCTTGGTTTTCTTAATGACACGGTTCTTTCCAAGGGTGGAGTATTGTGTGAACCAGATGGCTCTTCCCGATGATGGATGGCGTGACAATCTTCTTAAGAGATTGAGTCTATTTTTTTTATTTTTCTTTTGTTTTTTTACGTAGTTTATAGTTAAGGGTACCTCAAGCATAGCTTCACTTAGGCCTAACACATTTGCCTTTGATCCCATGGTCAAAGACAAGTGGTTGTGTTTAGGTTGGTGAAAGTAGTGGCCTTGAGACTCTTGTGTTGACCAAACAAACATCATGTGGTCTTACGGGACTATTGTGTGCTCAATCATGTCTAATATTGTTGTGGGCCCCCAACTCTATCCTTGAGTATGTGTTGTGAGAAATCGAATCTTGAATCCGAGTCCGAGCCAATGGTCTAGAACTTGCCCCGAATATTTGTTGAGGCAAAATTTTGAGTGAAATTCGACTTGGGAAGTGATTATAGGCGCTCCTTGATCCAAATGATAAGTTGAACAATTCCATAGCCTACCAACGAGATAATCCCTAGCAAACCCCTTTTGAGCCTTAAACCTTCTTCTTTCAAGAACCAATTCTACAAGCCTATACCCGTTCTAAATTCTACCCTCTCTTGGCACCCACATCTTCCCTTGAGTAATGGAAAAGTTTAAGTTTGGGGGAGAGACAAGAAAGGAAATAAAGGGGTAAAAGGTACAAAAGCAAAAGAAAAGGAAGGCAATGAGAAAGAAAGAAAATAAAATTACAAAAAGAAAGCCCAATGTGAACAAGAATAAAAAGGTATTCAAGGAAAACAAAAGTGAAAAAGGTGTGGAAAAAGTAGAAAAAGGAGAAATGTTTTGAATTGCATAAGAAAGAGTGACAATGTGTATCACTAACCTTTTGGAAGAGGTGAAATGACACAAAGAGTCAAGTGAATTGTGCAAAATGAATCAAAAGAAGTGCTTAAGGGAAGATTGAACCCACTTGAACAAAAACATATCCTACCCTTACCCAAAAGCCCTCACATTGACTCCACAAAAGCCGTATATGATCTTGAGTTAAATGACACTTGCATTAGTGGATACTTACATGAGGGTCAAGCATATGGTACCTAGAGCCGGACTTGTGACCTTTTTCTTAAGAGAGATGAATGAATTCCCATTAACCTCGGTTTGTGTGCCAATACTCTAAAAGGTGAGGTTTGCTTAGAAAAGTTGAGGATGTCTGAGTTTGGGTTCCACAATGACCAAAGTAATTAAGAGAAGTGCTTTGATGTAATGAGTCAACTCTTGATGCTCTTGTGTCAAACTTGATCCATAGGTTTTCAAAGTTTAAATGTGTTAATTATGCATTCGTATTGAGGGCAATTGTTAGTCCCAATTGATGCTTCTTGAGGTTACTTTAGGACAACTGGAATTACTTGGATTTTCCTTTAAGGGGTGGGACTTATTTTGTTTGCTTGAGGACAAGCAAAGGTTTACGTTTGGGGGAGTTGATAAGTTAGGATTTTAACCTGTTTTATGCCCCTGCTTGCCTATGCTTTGATTACAAATCTCTACAAAATAGTCCCAAAATGCTCACAGGTTGTGCTTGATTGCAGGTTTGATCGACAAAGTGACGAAATATCAAAGATCAGCTCAAAAAGGAGTGAAACCTGCTCAAGTATCAAAGTCCAAGAAATCTAAGGAAAAGAGAACCTAGTGCGGACCGCGCAAAAGTGAATGCGGCCACACTAGGAGGTTCAGAGAGTTGGTATAATCAGGTTGAAGGCTCCGCGGTCGCACTACTCTTTTGTGCGGTCCGCAGTCAGGCTCTGTGACCGCACTACTCTTTTATGCGGTCCGCGGACATGAGGTTCAGAGGCATAGCTAATTCAGGCTTAAGGCTACGCGGTTGCGATACTTGTTACGCCGTCCACGGTGGTTACTTCGCAGCCGCACTACCTTTTGGTGCGGTCCACGGAGCAGAGATTCAGAGAGATGAAGACTTCCAAGGGTTCCAGCCATGCGGTCCGCGGTCAATAATGTGTGGACCGCGCCAACTCCCTCCACGACCGCGGTATACTTCCACGCGGTCCGCGGTCCTCAAGTTCAGAGAAGCAGAAATGTGAAGTCCAAAAACTAGTGCGGCCGCGGTCCATTTTGTGCGGCCCGCACTGACCCCGCAGGGGTATTTTTGTCCAGTTTTTTCAGCCTAGTATAAATAGAACATTTTATCATTTTTAGGTTAGTTTTTGTATTCTAAAGATAGTTGCGCTCGTGAGACTCGGTTTTGTAGCAATTTTTGGCACTTTTTCTTTATATTTACGATAGATTCTTATAGTTTCATTTAGCAATTAATTAATATGTTCAGTCCTTCATCTATTTCTTCATTTTCTTTTTCAAGCATGAGTAGCTAAACCCATTAACTAAGGTTATGGCCCAACCCTAGTGTGGGTTCTATGTTTTTAATTGAGAATTGGTGGTTGCAAACACTGATTCGAGCTTTGTGGGTTTGACTCTTCTCGAGAAAGAGAGTTTATGACCCTAAAATTGACCCAACAAGGAATTGGGATGGACTCATGAGAAATGATAGTCCCAATAAATGGGTTAAATCTCGAGAGAGTAATCACCCTACTTGAACCCTAGTTGCTTGATCTAATTGGCCTACCCAATTGGTCTCGAGAGAGTCAATTGGGCAAAATCACTCTGTCTACCGAGAGGTGTGAGAGTGGGTAAAATTGTGCAATGGTTATAGCATAAGCCCAAATATGTCAATATATCCTTAGTAACATCTACCCTTCAATTATCCACCTAGATAGTGTCACGACCCTAGTGCCTTTCTTCCCATTAGATACAACTTTAGCAATCATCTTATAGCTTAATTTAGTTTAAATTTAGTAGTTTGAAAATAGTATTTTATAATTTAAAACACCAAAAAATGAAAAGAAGATCATCTAAGAGCACATGCGCAACTCTATCCTAAGTAGATACCTGAATTCCTTTCTTGCTCCCTGAGGATTCGATCCCAAACCTCATATCGGGTAAAAGCTATTACGACCCTCTTCTCCTACTCTTTAGTAGCGGGTAGTTGGCTGAGATCAGTAGCGTTTGACTGCATCTGCATTGATTGGTTTTGTCCAAACTTCTCCATCCATTTCTGTAAGTATAAGGACTCCTCATGTCAGAACCCGATGAACCTTGTATGGACCCTGGCAATTGGGAGAGAATTTCCCTTTGGCTTCATCTTGATGCGGGATTTTTTTTTAACAGCAGTTGCCCCGGTGTGAACCGTCTTGGCTTGACTCTCTTATTGAAAGCTCTAGACATTCTGTTCTGATAAAGCTGACCGTTTCAAACTGCATTCATTCTCTTCACATCTATAAGACCCAGCTGCTCGTAGCGGTTTCTCACCCATTGCTAAGGAGGGGATTTCTACTTCGGCGGGAATGACTACCTCTGTATCATAAACAAACATATAGGGAGTTACAACAGTTGATGTGCGGTATGTGGTGCGATACCCCAATAAAGAAAATGATAGCTTCTCATTCCACTGATTATGCTTCTCTACAATTTTCCTCAGTATCTTCTTAATATTTTTGTTGGCGGCTTCTACGGCTCCGTTCATTTGCGGTCTATAGGTTGTAGAGTTCCTGCGCTTGATCTTGAAGGTTTCACACATGGCTTTCATCATGTCACTAGTGAGGTTGGAGCCATTATCAGTAATGATTGACTCTGGGATATCGAATCGACAAACAATGCAGTCGCGGATGAAGTCTGTCATGACTTTCTTAGTCACTGCTTTGTAGGATGCTTCTTTGACCCATTTGGTAAAGTAGTCAATTGCCACTAGGATGAATCTATGCCCGTTGGAAGTGGCCGGCTCGATTGGACCAATAAAATTGATTCCCCAGGTTAACAATCTCAGTCTCGTTCAGGTTGGACTTAGGTCTGTTCTCAAAATTCTCAACTTCTTTAATAATTTCTTTCGGTATATCATCTTCCTTTGAATCTATATCTGTTTATTGCGTTGTCTCGTTGCATGTCACAGTCATTGGTTTATCAAGATAAGTAATAGTAATGTTTTATAAGTAAAGTAATGAGAGAAAATAATAAGAGTAAGCTTTATAAGAAAACTGAAATGCTTTGATAAATTCCATAACTGTTTTGAAAATTGGAGCTCTTTCTTGCGAAAATATAAAAATGTGAAAGGAAAGTAAACTAGTAAAATAAAATAGTGCATGATGCTTGTTAAGCCTTGCTACACTGAGGCTCGCCGGGCACTAGTGGTTCTGATAGTCCAGTTATTGAGGCATGCTCCTCTGCTTACAGCCTGTATGGAAGGGCCTTCCTCCCCCTCCTCCTCAAAAATGACACAACAATCCATGCCATCGTCTTCTAAGAATAAATTCCTTACTGCTGCTAGTGCTCCCTCTTCTTCTGACCCATAGATAACTTCGGCTGGTTGGAAAGTCTATTCCAAATGGGGTATTGGCTGCTCCAATGGGTAGTAAGGACCGTGCCATGGTGGCGACCAGTCGTTGAATTCTTTCTAGGTATACTCATATCCCAATCCGAAGGTGGTGCCATGTTTCTTGAGCTTGATGGGCTTAGCGATTCCATGGAGGTTCTTTCCAAGTCCCTTTCCAGGTTCATACCCGTTTGAGTTTAATATGCTTTCAATTTTGTTATCCCACTATTTATCTTTATCAACGGTGTTGACTCGCTCGATGTGGTGGTAAGTTTCCCCGCCTATCCTTCTCCTTCCTCCAATTGCTGGAATGGTCTGGCGACTGTATATGGGGTTGCTACCATTGCCATGAATGATCACCTCTTGGTGGTTCCACTCAAACTTTACTGCCTGATGTAGTGTTGACGCTACGGCCCCAGCGGCATGAATCCATGGTCGTCCCAACAGCAGATTGTAAAATGCCAATACATCTATCACTTGAAAATCAATATCAAACCAAGTAGGTCCCATTTACAAACACAAGCTACTTTCCCCAATAGTAGACCTTTGGGATCCGTCGAAAGCTTTAACGTTGATAGCCCCATCCTTGATCTCATGCAGACCTTTCCCCAATGTCCTGAAAGTTATCAATGGACAAATATTGAGACTGGACCCCCCATCGACCAGGATCCTGGTGATAAAATAATCTTCACACTGCACGATGATGTGCAATGCCTTGTTGTGACTCAATCCCTCTGGCAGCATCTCATCTTCATGAAAAGTGATTTTGTGACTTTCCAACACCTGACCTACCATGTTAGACATCTCTTCACCGGTGATGTTAATTGGTATATACGCCTCACCCAACACTCTTAACAAGGCATTCTTGTGTGCATCGAAACTTTGTAGCAAACCAAGGATAGAAATTTGTGCTGGTGTTTTGTTCAGCTGATCAATGAATGAGTATTCTTTAGCTTGTATCTTTCTCCAGAGATCATCGGACCCAGTCTCAGTGATGATTGGCCGACTAGAGGCCAGCTTTCTTGACTCAACCAAATGCTCTGGGGTATAAACTCTTCCGGTTCTTGTCATACCCTGTGCCGCAATAGTTTCCCCAAACTTGACCTTCCCCTTTCTTTTGGCCTCGGCTGTGTAGTCCCATGGTATAGCCTTCATATGGAACGATGTTATGGCTGACATTTCCACTGGAATTGGCATGGCTATCTTTACCCCAAACGGAGCAGGCTTCTCAGGTGGTAAAACTACAACTTCAAAGGGTGTATGTGTGTTTGCTGACGACATAAACTGAACCTCAGTCGGTGCTGGCATCTTTGCAGAGGGTGGTGCTTCAAACTCGAGTGGTATGGACATGTTTACCTTAGTGTCCCTAGAAGGCTGAATCTGGACCACAATCAGATTGAGAATGACCACTGGCTTCTTTGGATCGTCGCCTTCTGTGATTAAAGCGATTGATCCTTTGGGGTCCCAATCATCTTCTATCTCAATCATGTGAACACCTCTGCCCTTGTGGTCTGGCAGATGGTTGTTGCAGACATTCAGAGCAGGCTTCTTTACCACAATAATCTTGTTGTCAATCAAAGTTTGGATCTTATCCTTCAGAGAGCGACATTCATCAATGGTATGTCCTTTCATGCCGGAATGGTATGCACATGATTTATTTGGATTGACCCACTGAGAAGGGTTTTCGGGGGTTATGGCAGGGATAGGGGTGATATAACTAGCAGCATTAAGCTTTTTGTACAGCTGGTCAATTGGTTTAGAAATGGCGATATACTGTTTGAGAGGTCTGCGGTCAAAATTTGGTCGAGGTCTAGGGAAGTTTTGACATGGGGGAGGTAATTGATAGTGGGACGGCTGGGTGTTGTAGGTTTGGTAAACATGTGCTAGTTGGGAGTTTTTGGGTGAAGGGGGTTGATATGCAGGAGTTGGAGATGACTGATAAGTGGGTGGTGGAGTATGGTAAGAGGGTGCGGGTGCTTGGTAAGTTGGGGTAGGCTGATATGTTATTGGAGGTATAGGGTATGTTTGGTACTTGATAGGGGATTTGGTCCTCTATACAACCATTACAGCACCTACGTCCCTTTTCTTAGACATGCCACTAGATTGTAAAGCCTTATTGGTGGCCTGCAAGACCTCAAAGTTTGTAACTATACCACTCTTGATGCCTTCCTCAATTCTTTCTCCTAGCTTGATGATATCAATAATTTATGATTCTCAATCAGCATCAACCTCTCATAATATTGTGGGTCCTGAGCCTGGATGAAAAACGTGTTCATTTGTTCTTCCTCTAAGGCCGTCTGACCTTAGCAGCTTCTGATCTCCAGCGAGTGGCATACTCGCGGAAGGTTTCTGTGGGTTTCTTCTTCAAGTTTTGGATATAAAACACATCTGGTGCATTCTATGTGTTGAACCTGAATCTATCAATGAAATCAGATGACATGCTTACCCAGTTCGCCCACTTATTCGGATCCTGGCTAATGTACCAAGATAAGGCATCTCCCTTCAACCTCCTCATGAAAAGCTTCATGCGGATTTTCTCTTCCCACTCCGACTAACTTGTCACAGTACGTTCTTAAGTGAACCCTGGGATCCCCTGTACCATCAAACATTTCGAACTTGGGAGGTTTGTACCCCTTGGGCAGTTCGACATCGGGTTGTATGCACAGATCTTCATAGTTTAACACCCCCAATTCCCTTATTACCTTCAACGCCTTGAATTCTGCTAGTCAACTTTTTAAGATCTTCGGCCAAATTTCTGATGAGCGAGTCCTTATCATTGGACTTGGGTGTGCTTGAGATGGGTTGGGTGGAATGTAGCATAGTCTCCACGTAGATGGGGGTATTGGGTTGGGTGTGGCAGTGGTCATTTGTGGAGTTTTGGAGTTCTGGAATGATCAATGAGGTGTTATTTGAAGTATGGCAGGTATTGTAATGGTGGTGAGGAGCAGGATGGTTTAGTTGCTTTGGGATATTTTGCGGAGTTACAGGATTCTGAGTATTTGGGAAAGTAACCTCTGGAGTGGTGAGGGAAAATGACAGACTTGCCAAATTTTGGACTTGATCAAGTACTTCCTGAAATTTCAACAGCTTTTGTTCCAGTTGGGATGCATTTTCCTTGGTGGTTTCTACCCATTCAGTTGAGTTGTTCAAATCTTCCATTTTTTCTTTGTTTTTGTGTCTGACAAGACTGGGAGGAAGAGTAGGTGGATGGCCCTTGGATCTTGTAAAATATGATGACGTTGGCAGAGCTAACGAACTAACCTTTAGGGAGGGGAATAAACAAAAAGGTAATAAGTCAGTAAGGATTATAAAAGAAGGTTGCAATATTTAAACACGTAATGTAGGAAATATAAAGCGCGTCCTAATTTTTGGGGACCTCGTTGTTCCCGAGGTAGGCCTAGCGACAAGTTAATTCGGAGAACTTGGAATGCTTAAATGCCCCCTTTTATTGATAAAAAGGTAGATGAATCCCAAAACGACATTAAATAATAAGAAAAACAAAAATCACTAATGGCCATTGGCCTTATTACATCTTATAAAGCAAAAATGGAAATTCCTATCTGTTTGGTCCTGGAAGGATCTTCCCCAGACTCGGCATTGTTGGCTCCCTCGAACAGCTCTCCCAGTTCGCGCAGTCCTAGTATCAAGTAAGTTCTGGCCAGATGTCCACCTTCATTTCCTTCAGCAATTCGGCAGTCTTCGACCCTCTTCAGAAACTTCTTTTCCAGTTCCACTATACCCCGCTCCAAACAGACAAGTCATTTGTTGGCGCTGGCAGTCATATCCTTCCATTATTCAATTAGTTTTTGATTGGCTTCTTGTATTTCACGGTGCTCATTTTCGCATTCTTGGATTCTCTTTCGCAGATGGTTGTACTTGACTTGTGCTTCAGCCTTTTCATCATTGATCATGTTACCTCGAACAAACCCGGGTTGACCCAGACCATTGTAATTGTCCTCTAACCAGCCTGAGTAATAGGGAGCACAACATGCATAGTATCTATCTGGTTCAATGGTGTCCCTTCCCATGACAATCTTGCAATGCCACATATGCTGAGCCTAGCACCTGTAAGGGCTATCGTCATTCTGGAAGTCAGCCCGGAAGTGACTTATCTTGTCGACCCTTGGTATAACCTGCTTCCTACCCGCTTGTCTCATACCCCAAAGAGGTACGTATGGGTATGTTCCTCTTAAGCAGATTAGAATTAGGAAAGGTGCGTCCCTGGATCAGACGATGAACTCCTCGGTTGAGAACCACTCGAACATCCATTGTACTTTATCCTCAGTCAAATTTTCGAAGAGTTCGACCCATTCTCTAGCATTCTCCGGTTGGGAGAACATGTTGGGCATGTAATTATTCGCTTTGGATGATGAAAAGCGATATGATCATCCCAGTCCCTTCGATGGATTTCCTGTTGGTACTCACCCTTTTGGAGGTGTTCCACTAGCTATAGTTGAAGTAGCAGATTACAACCTCAAAGTGTTTGGCTCCTTGTTGACACCTTTCCAGGGCTCGGTATATTTTTGCGATGATAATTGGTACGAGACTAAATGGTTGTCTGTCAACTCCTTCCATTAGAGTTTTGGTGACCATAGCTAGCCTGGCATGGATCCTTTCTTTCTTCATTGGAAATACTAACATCCCCAAGAAACAGAACATGAAGACAAATTCCTTTCGATGAATATGCCCCAATGATGTAAGGGCGAACTCGTCAGGATAAGTGTGGTAAGATTTGTCGTGACCATACCTCTCGTACAAGTACTCAAAGGGAATGTACGACTCTTTCAAACATGTCAAGTCTGGATTCCTTTTTTAGACCCATCATTTTTGAGAAAACTACTACCTTTGCGATTTTCTGACATTAATAAACCCAGAGTTTCCCACGGTATACCAGTCAGCCCTCCTATTTCCTCGAGCAATGGTGTCATCTCAATGTCTCCGAAGTGGAACACAGGCCTATCATAATCCCAGAATAGAGCAGCAGCTTCTATGATTTTGTTGTTGGCTCGAATTTCCAAGAGAGAGGGTAGGTTCCCCAAATACTTCCGGATGAGAGTCTGATCACTGAGTGAAGATCCTTCCACCAGCTTAGCAGTTTGGGGTGGATGTTGGTGACCATGCCGAATCTGGGGACTTCGTGCCTCATGTGTCTACAAGACAAAGGGTTAGGCCCTTACCCCCACCAGACTCGACTACTAAATATCAATAATTGGCATAAAAGCATTTAGTTCTCCAAATAAATGCACAAACGCGGTAGTGTCCGTTTGGATTTTGGGGAAACCCAGTGGACTTTGGACAAGGCTATCTTAAAGAGTTATTTTGCTGACACCATAACTGACTCGGCTAGGTTTGACCATGACGCATGAATAATTAAATAGGGTAAGGTTTCTATGGGGTATTAGATTGGTACCCTTGAGCGTACAACTCAATAGGGAAAGGCGCAGAACCGTCGACTACACCGTTGATCGACTGGTTTTACCGCAAATATGCCTTTACCAGATTTAGAAGGTGATAATATTAGAAGAGCGCAACCACTCATTATAAGCGTTGCTATGGTATTTTGTTTGGCACGAGTGGAATATGATGTTGAAAACATGCTTATGCAATAATTAAAACAAGTTGTCATGTATTTGCACATTCATAATAATAATTACAATAATTTAAAACAGTAGTACATGAATGTAATAAAGGAAAGCAGTAAAAGAAATAAAGAAAAGAAACAAAGAAGACAAGTCAGTTTCATAGTAGAAGAGGGAATTAAATGCTTAAAGTAAAGGCATATAGGAAATTTAAAGTCACAGTAATAGCTTGAAATGGTAAAAGCCTAAAAGAATTCCCTAGTAGAGTCGCCATGCTGTCGCGCCCCCTTTTTCTCACGAAATCGGATTTATGATATTTGGAAGGACAACTCGTTCCCTCTTGGGAATTGGGTTTAAGAGAATTGAAAAGTTGCCACCTAATGATTTAAGTGCATTAGGACACTAAGAAGGGTTTTTGTTTGGATAACCAGAGATAGGGTAAGGGCTTGAAATTATCCCGAGGGGAAGGTGTTAGGCAACGCTCAGAGTCCACTAATGTGGTTCCCGACCAAGCTATGGTTATGACTTTAAGTACAACTAACATGTAAGCAAGTAAGACTTTCAAATAAGAGGGTGTTGCACATAATGGTTGCAAATTGATGAAGTTAAAAGAAACGGAAGGGAAGCTGAATTTTGAGGAAAAAAACAGTTTGAAATTTGAAAGTAAACAATGAAATAAACAAGTAAACGAGGGGGGGTCCTAGGTTTATAAATAATATGGATCACCCCACACAACACCCGGTAATCACTTATACACGTGGTGTTATCGCGTGGTCATCATATCCATATCTACCCTTTCCCAACCCGTTAAGGTATTAAGCGCAGAATGGTCTCATTTTATTTATTGCATACTATTACCCGCCCCAATCCTATTAGTCCCGGAGGCATTTGGGACCACTAATCCTAAAAGGGAAGGGGTATGAGGTTTTATAGTTTTAAAAGGGCAAAATTCTAAGGCGACAATCAAAACACATATGTAGCAAGTTTGGGGAAAATGCTCAAACAAATAAGGCTCAAATAGACCTCCTTAGATCAAAGGAAGCATATAGTTTAGCATGTATTGCACGTACTGATTAGGGTCTGATTAAACTTAAAAGTTAAAGCAGGTTGATTTATCACATATTTTCAGATAAGAAGTTTGAATTAAACCTACCCGCTGGTTGTAATTAATAAAGTTGTTGTAGTTTATAACTTTTACCCTAAGGCTTGCTTAAGTGTTAGACGAAAACCTATAGGCATGATATCTGCTGATTTTAGAAACAAAGAGGTAAGCTAATTGCAGATTGATTTAGGAAAAGGTAGCCAGTTTTACAGAAGGAGTACAAGTTCTGCAATTGACAATGCATTACCATTGACAGTTTAAACTTACAAACGAGTGAGGCGATTCAGATTTGATTAGAACCGCTATAGGCATGCTTTCTACGTGTTTGTTGACTTTAAACATTGTTATAGACATAGAGAAGTGCATCGATCCTACAACATGTTATCTAGGTGTTGCATTTTTTATTACGAGCACATTATCTGATTACATTGGTTATTAAGGCCTATAAACACATTTGCCTAATGAAGGATGCATATGCAGGATTCAGATTTCTGTTTAACTATAGACATGGTATCTATATGAGAGAATGCAGAATTTTATAGACATGGCATCTAATGTGAGTACATAAATTCAGAAAGAAAGTCCTATAGGCAGGATATCTATATGAATGTGGAGTTCATAAACATATAAGCAGGATATCTATATGAGTGCAAAATTTTAGACTATAGGCAGGATATCTATACGAATGCAGAATTCATAAACCAGTAGGCAGGATATCTAGATGAGTGAAGAATTATAGACTATAGGCAGGATGTCTATGCTAATGCAGAATTCATAAATCAATAGGCAGGATATCTACCCTTTGCATACAGTTATTCCCTCCTTTTTCACTAGCCATCCCCAATAATTTATTACAAGTTATTACAGCCTAGAATAAATATAAGAAAGGAAAATACATCATAAATTAAAAGTACAACCAAGGGGAGCCTAATTCAGGCTCCTTGTTTGAAACATGAGATGGACCAACTCCAAGAGATCATGAACCAAAGTCTTTCTCTCATTTGGATGTGTCAGTGTTCCCTAAGAGCCTCATGTGGACTCCGGGCAGTGCTCATACCAAAATACATTACAGGATTAAGACATAGTGTAGTGTGGAAGAGCCAGCCCTTAGGTGTCCAAGTTTAGAGGGAACTCAAGGTCCCAAGGCAAGGCTCACAAGAGAGGGGAAGAACTTAGAAGCTAAGAGAAAGTGTAAGTGCAGAAGTGAAATTTTGAAAAGGGAGAGGGGAAAAGGGGAACAACTTGAAATCAGAACACATAAGGGTATAGGGGAGTGGGGAATTTACAAGAACACAAGGAGAGCGGGCTGATGGGTATACCCAGCAATAGGAGATGCTGGCATACCCTCTAGCCGGTTTAGAAGTTAAGGTTCCAAACTCAGTTCATGGACAACAACTCATATTGTCATGCCCTAAGTCACCAGTCACAAACACATGAGGGTAATAGGATAGGGAGCAAAGATTCATAAAAGAAACAGACAGTAGAACATAGGCATACTAAGCTAAATATCAAACTCTACAGAAAACAATAAAGTAGACATGGATACAAAACTGTAAGTAAACACATTGGAGTGATGCTGAAACTTAAATTAGAACATACCAATTTCAAAGAAACAAGTAAAAAAGCCACAAGAAGACAGAATACTATAAGTGTGATGGTGAGGTCTGAAGTGTGTTGATTGTGTAGTGGAGGATTCTTAAAATCATGTCTGCTTTGTGAAAAAGGGCCATATATTTATAGTGCAGAAAGCAGGCAAAAATAAGGTAAGAAAATAGTTTAAAAACTGATTGTCAATCAATTACACAAGGTTTCCTTTTATTAAGAGATTCAGATTCAAATGGGTAAAACCACTTAAGGAAAGGAATTAAATAAACACTTTGTGTAAAGCATGAAATTGAGGGCAAATACATAAAGGTTATTTAAGGACAAGGTATTTTAAATACATGGTTGTACAATTTAAGGAAAGAAAATCAATAATAGCCAAGAAATCTGAGGCCAGAGATTTTGTATGAATGAACCAAGTCAGAAAGATGGGAAAGATTTTTAACTTAAGGTAAATCAGCAAACAAATCAATTAGACCTATTTAAAAGGAATTCTGAATCAATCACAAGTTTGAAAACCTTTTTTGAAGAATGATTCATCACATATAAAAGCATACAAACACGTTAAACATGAAAGCAACTTGTCACGCCCTTGTAAAATTAGTAGAAATAATCCAGTGTAGAAGAGTTTAGCAAAAAGTTCAACATTGTATGAAGACAAAGGTTTCCAAACTCAGTTCAGAGATTCAAAATCAATCTGAAAGAGTTAAGAGCTCTAAAAAATAAAACCCTAGTTCACATAATCAAACCTCAGCAAAATCCCCAAATTCTAGGGTTTCCACCTTGAATCAAATACAGAGATGAGGAGGCAAGTAGTCGAAACAAGCTCAGAGGTTTCCTTCATAAAACCATAAGAAAACACGCAAACACAGTAGAAAGATTCACAGAACATAATGGAAAATAGTGGAAGAAACATGCTTTTTTAGAAGAAACTTAACCAAGGTTCAGTAAAGGAAAAATAGTAAGAACACTTAAGAACATAGTAGGAAAACCAGTAGAAGAAACATGCTTAAGAAAGTCTTTTCTTAGAAGAAACTTAATTGGATGAAATTTGTAATTATAAACGCAATTAAAGAGAGCATTTGAAATCATTTGAAAGCTCAAAGAGAGCACATATACACAATGAATCTAAAGAAACCGGATAGAACCTCAAAGGGTTAGGGTTTTAGAAGAACCCTAGAAATGAGAAAGGCTTTGAGAGGTCACCGATCTGAGTCGGAGAAGTTAGAATCAGGTTCAGATCGAAGACCAGGATACGCTGGAGCAAGGCCGGAGATGGCCATGAAACCTCGAGCTGGCAAAGGTCTAGGTGAAAACCTTCAAGGTCAGACCACGAATCTTCTAGTATTAGGTGTGTAAGAGAAAGGGGAGGTGAGTATACGAGAACATGATATAGGAAACACAGTAAGAGAAACATACAAGAGCATGATACAGTAGAGGCAAATACACACGAATGACAAAGAAAATATTTAAAAAAATACTTAAACATTTTCAGGAAACCCTAGATCGGAAAAGAAAGGTTTTTCTTAAAGTATTTTTTGAAAGAAAAGTTAGGGAAATCATTTGAAAACTCAAAGAGAGCACATATACACAATGAATCTAAAGAAATCGGAGAGAACCTCGAAGGGTTAGGGTTTTAGAAGAACCCTAGAAATGAGAAAGGCTTTGAGAGGTCACCGATCTGAGTCGGAGAAGTTAGAATCAGGTTCAGAAGACCAGGATACGCTGGAGCAAAGCCGGAGATGGCCGTGAAACCTCAAGCCGGCAAAGGTCTGGGTGAAAAACTTCAAGTTCAGACCTCAAATCTTCTAGTATTAGGTGTGTAAGAGAAAGGGGAGGTGAGTATAAGACTCTCATGGCCTGAGAAGCCATGGATTCCGGTGGGTTTCACGGTGGAAGACGATGAGAGACGATTAGGGTTAGGGAAGGTTCGAGAGTGTTTGAGAGAGGAGAGGGGTTTAGAGGTGGCTAATTAGGTGAAAGTGATTAGGGTTAAGGATTTTTGGTAGATTAAAAAAGGAAAGGAGGGATCGTGGTCGTTGATCATTTTGATCAACGACCAGGATTTATTAGGGAGCCGGGCGGGTTGGATCAAATGGGTCAGGGATCGGGTAATTTAGGAATTGGGCTGGTTCAATTGAGACTGAAATTAGGTTAATTTTGGGGTGGGGGGTTGATTTGCGCTACAATTGAAATGAAATAAATAGCCACTTTTCCCTTTTTATTTTATGAAAATAGTAAATAATTTCTGAAAAGAAATTAAAGGTGCTAAATTAATTAATAATATATAAATATTAGATTAAAAATACTAGAATCAAATTTGTAATTATAAACGCAATTAATTCTTAAAATGGCTAATATTGCAATTATATGCAATTTAGCTTTAAAAATACTAAATAAATTTTAAAAATATGTAAAAATTGCTTTAGCTATATTTTGGGATAAATATGAGAATAAAATAAATTAATCACCAAAATTATAATTTGAGGAATAATTATTGGTTTTTGTATCGCTAAAATAGGGCAATAAATTCATTTAAAAATTAGAAAAAATACTAAAATATTTGGACACACTTATATATGCATACATATGCTATTTTAATAGTATTTTGCATATAAAAAATATACAGGGAAAAATTAAGTATCAACAATGATGATGAGGCATTTGGGATTTGCCATTATTGGAATTGGGCGGTGATGTCCTGCATTTGCCAGAGAGTTATATCTTGCTGGTGGATTAGTTTGGTTTGGAATTCCTTCTTGTATTGTGAAGGCCATTTCTTCTGGTCTCTAGTAGTAGTGTGGTGTGGTTTTTGTAGAAGCTGTAAATTTATTGGTGGGAGTTGATGAGAAGGTGGTATTTGTTGGGGGAGTGGTGGTTTATTCATTAGTGGACGAATTGTGGGAGAGGGAATCCATTGGGGGGATGGGGAGGTTGATAGTGAATTATTATGTGAGGTGGGGGAGGGTGATGATAGTGGTTGATGTGAATGTTGTTCACATGTCTTCTGTGCCTTTGTTGGTGGTGTTGGTTCCTGTGGGTTTGAGTTCGATACATTGGATGAGATTGGTGGTGAATTTTCCAGCAATTTGGTGATTGAGTTGTAGTGTAGTTAACCAAAGATGAGGTAGTATTTGAAGGAGTCGTTGAGGGTGTAGTGAATGTAATTTCTTGGATTGGTAAACAAGATGAGTCATTGTTATTAGTTGAAGGGCTAGGCAATGTTCATGCAGTGGAATACCGTGTATTCTAGGGAATGAAGGATCTGTGGAAGGAGTATTGGGTGTTGATCTTTTAGGTGATGATGATGTTGAGGTAATGGAGTGTGGCAGGTGAGGTAGAGTGTATGAATTGAGTTTGGAGTTTTGAGTAAGGTGGTTATTGTAGGGTTTATAATTGGTTGCATGGGTGTCTTTGATTCAGTTGTCTTATTGGAGTTTGATGAGTGTTGCTCATGTGGGTGATTGTGGTCGGAAGTAGGGTAGTAGAATCATGATGATATTCTTTATTTTTTTTTGTTTCTTGTTGTTGTATTGGTTTGGAGATATGTTTTTGGACAGGGATTTACGGATGAGAGGGTGTAAGGGTAGTGACTTAGGGTGATTATTTGTTTCTCCTAGGTTTTCGGGAGGGTGGGTGGGTGGGTGGGTGTGTAGTGATTGATGATTAAGGGAAGTTAGTGGTTTGAAATAGTTTTGGTTAGGATTGTTGGATTGTAGATTATGGGAAGTTGTGCGGTTTTGCCGTTTGTAAAGGAAATAATGGGTGGGTCAAGTGTAGGGTTTTGACTTGGTAGGTTAGTTTGGTCTTGTAGGTTGTAGTTATTGGCTTGTTTTTTTAGTATCATGGAGTCCATTTGTGTTCATTGTATCCTTTGAAGTGGTATTCGGAGGGTTTTGGTGGTTTTGGTTTTTTGTGTTGGTTTGGGAAAAATTGTGTTCGTTCAATTTGTTACTGCCGTTATTTTTATCGTATGAGACTGTTTTCCATTGGTTTGTTGGTCATCTTCCTTAGTGGATGTGTTTATATTTTCACGAGGTTGCTTGGAGGTTGAAGGTGTTGTAGAGGTCGCGCAATAGTGTAGGTTATGACCTAGACAACCGCATTTTGTATATATAATAGAAGAATCCTCGTAGTGTATTAATTGGGTGGGATTTCCTAGTATGATTTCGGAAGGAAGGGTTTTTCCTAGTGGGGCTAAGATACAAAGCCTGGCATATCGGCCTCTTGATGTATGTTCTGTGCATGTGTCCACTTTTATGATTGAGCCAATAAAATTTGCAATTTTCTTTGAGGATTTGCAAGTCGTAGTATTTAGCGTAATCTTCCTACCCAACGAAATCTATCCAACTCCACATGATGCATCTTTGTCTCCCCTTCTAAGTCTCGTGGTTCTTCCCCCAGTAATTTTTCTTAAGACGCTTAACTAGTTGGCGACTTAGCGCCTTTAATGCCCATCCTTCTCACTCTTCTTTTATGCTTTACATTCCAGACCACATGCCCATGTTGGGTGGTCATTGCCTTTCCTGCAGGTACAACCATATAGTCCTTACATGTAGTTCTATTGCGTCTTCTAATAAGAAAAAAGTTTATTTGAAAAAGTTTACCTTCACACTTAAATGTTATCAGGAAATAATTTCTCTTTTTAAATTATTGATTAACTACAACTACACCATAAGTTAAAGTGAACTCTAGAGAATAACCTTTACTAGTACCATCACCATATCTACCGTATAGCTAGCTGTCGTATCTAATCCTATTTGTAGAGCATAAGCATTAATGACATTTATTATCATATTTTTATATACAAGTCTTAATGAGATAATCCTATCAACTCGCTTTACCTCTACAATCTTATCTTTAAATCCCTATTTTATAATAATTTCCAACTCATTCATGTTTTAACCTATCTGATAATATCAGGGTTTATAACCTATGATGCCTGTCTAACCTTTTGCCTTGTCCATTTAGTTTCTTATAGCATTTAATATCAACTCTTCTCCTTCTTAAAGTATCTACCAATTTTATTGGTTTTTCGATCAAAGAGTTTATGTTCCAACTGTTGCGGAAGCCAAATGTATGAAGTGTGAATGCGTCACAACTACTATACCAAAAATTATGGCAGCCACCAAATAATAAACAAGATAATAAAATAACAATAAAAGGAACACCAGAATTTACGAGGTTCGGCTAATTTTGCCTACTTCCTCGGACACAACCAATATTTTATTCCACTCCAAAAATACAAGTGAAATAATACTAAAGAGAGAAGATACAAATGCCTTAAGAAGATAATAAGGAAAATGAGAGGTGTGTTTAAATCCTAAACATTAGACCTTCTTTCATAGGTAAAAATCCCAACCAAAAGAGCTAACCCACCGATGTGTGATTTGCCAAATTCAACAAATCTCCACCTTGGCGAAATTCCACATCTTTAATTTTCTCTATGTAACAAATTTTGGTTGTGTCTTCATCTTCAATCTTCAGCGTTCAACAATGTTGATCAAATCCAAACAATGTTGAAACTTGACCGTAATCACCACTTTTGTCAGCATATCAGCAGGATTCTCTGTAGTATGAATTTTCTTCACTGTGACTCCACCTTCTTCTATGATTTCTCGTACGAAATGATACCGAACATCAATGTGCTTCATCCTTGCATGATAAACTTGGTTCTTCGCTAATTGAATAACACTTTGACTATCACAAAAAATTGTGATACTTTTTTGTCCAATACCAAGCTCCTTCAGCAATCCCTGAAGCCAAATTGCCTCCTTCACAACCTCTGTAATAGCCATGTACTCTGCCTCTATTGTAGACAAAGCAACTGTTGACTGCAAAGTAGACTTCCAACTAATTGGTGCCTTTGCAAAAGTAAACACATAACCAGTAGTTGATCTTCGTTTGTCCAGATCACCCGCAAAATCTGAGTCACAATATCCAACTACAGACTGATTGCTTTCCTGCTCAAAAACTAACCCAACATCTACAGTATTATGAATATACCGTAGAATCCACTTCACAGCTTGCCAATGCTCCTTTCCTGGATTATGCATATATCTGCTAATAACTCCAACAGCTTGTGAAATGTCAGGCCTCGTACAGACCATTGCATACATCAAGCTACCAACAACATTTGTGTATGGTACCTTTGACATATACTCTCGTTCAGCTTCATCCAATGGCGACATAGTAGTACTTAGCTTAAAATGGGGAGCAAGTGGAGTACTAACTGGCTTAGTCTTGTCATCTACGCCAAAACATTGTAGTACTCTCTTTAAATATTCTTTTTGAGATAAACAGAGTTTCTTTGAATGTCTGTCTCTTGTTATCTCCATGCCAAGAATTTTCTTTGCATCACCCAAATCCTTCATCTCGAACTCTTTTTTCAATTGAATCTTCAACATATCAATTTCTTCCGATTTTTTGGAAGCTATCAACATATCATCAACATATAGGAGAAGATATACAAAGGAACCATCTTCAAGCTTGCACAAATACACACAATGACCGTATTTGCTTCTCTTATACCCTTGCAGCAACATAAACTTGTCAAATCGCTTGTACCATTGTCTAGAAGATTGTTTCAATCCGTACAACGATTTTTCAAGTTTGCACACCATATTTTCTTTTCCAGCAACTTTGAATCCTTCTGGCTGAGTCATGTAGATTTCCTCCTCCAAGTTTTTATGTAAAAACGCAGTTTTTACATTCATCTGAACTAGTTCCAAATCCAATTGTGCTACCAAAGCCAACATAATTTTAATGGAGGGATGTTTTACAACTAGAGAAAACACTTTATTGTAATCAATTCCCTACTTTTGAGAATATCCTTTGGCCACCAATTTTGCTTTGTAGCGAACATCTACTTGGTTAGGAAATCCTTCCTTCTTTACAAATACCCATTTGCACCCAATTGTTTTCTTTCCCTTCGGGAGATTGGCCAATCTCCATGTATGATCTGATGAAGGGACTGTATTTCATCATTCATGGAAATCCTCGACTTATCTTCTTCTGAACTTTGGACTGCATCTTTATAAGTGGTAGGAACATCATCAGCTACAATTGAGGTTGCAAAAGCAACCGTCTCTATGAGACGAACATGTTTCATTATTGTCCTTTTTGGCCTGCTGCTTGCTATTAATTCAAGTTGTTGTTGAGGTTTCTGAGTTGGAATCTCCTCTACTGGCTCTCCTTCCAGAGGAGAATCTTCATTTGTTTCCTCATATGCTTCTTGTGTAGGAAAAATAAATTTTCCCTCAAACTTCACCTGCTTAGAAGCACCATCATCTTGTTTGGTATCTTCATTTGTTACCTTGTTTACCATAGCAGATTCATCAAAGGTAACATCCCCGCTGAATATTACTTTCTTTGTTATAGGACACCATAAGCGATATCCTTTGACTCCAGAAGTAATTCCCATAAAAATAGCCTTTTTTGCCCTTGGATCCAATTTTGACTCTGTCACATGATAGTATGCAGTTGATCCAAACACGTGCAAAGAGTTATGATCTACAACAGGCTTTCCATACAATTTTTCAAATGGTGTCTTGCTATCAATAGCAGCAAATGGTAGACGATTAATGAGGTGGCATGCATATGTAATTGCCTCAGCCCAAAATTCTTTGCCCAAGCCAGCATTGGACAACATACACCGTACCTTCTCCAGCAAGGTTAGGTTCATACGTTCTGCCACTCCATTCTGTTGTGGTGTATGTCTGACAGTGAAGTTTCAGACGATGCCATCATTTTCACGGACTTTATTGAAATGATCAATTTTGTATTCACCTCTATTGTCTGTGCGAATACACTTGATCTTCCTACCTGTTTGATTCTCCACCATCATCTTCTATTTGAGAAAAATTCCCAACACTTCATCTTTGCTCTTCATTGTATACACCCACACTCTTCGGGAAAAATCATCAACAAATGTTACAAAATAGTGCTTCCCACCCAATGAAGGTATTTTGGAAGGACCCCAAACATTAGAGTGTACATAATCCAAAATGCCTTTCGTATTATGGATTGTTGTACCAAATTTAACCCTTGTTTATTTCCCTTTGATACAATGCTTGCAAAACTCCAAGTTGCAAGTCTTTAACCCCTTCAACAATCCTTGATCTGATAGAGTTTTCAAGGATTTTCCTCCAGCATGTCCCAAGCGCATGTGCCATAGCCTGGTTGCTTTTGCCTCTGTGTCGTTACTGGACGTCACTGTCGTTGTTCCAATAAATTTACTACCATGATAGCGTTACATGTTATTGTTTTTCCGATTATCCTTCATTACCACTAGTGCACCGGAGCATACTCTCATCACTCCATTTTCTGCAACGATTTTGAACCCTTTTGATTCTAGGGCTCACACAGAGATGAGATTTTTCTTCAAATCTAGTACATATCGAATATATGTTAATGTTCTGATCATTCCATCATGGTTCCTTAATCGTATTGAACCAATGCCATATGAGGTAAGAGGACTGTTATTCGCTGATTTGGATGACTCCATATTCTCCTTCTTGAAATTCCACGAACCAATCCCTGTTAGGACACATATGATAGCTACAAGCCGAGTCCATCAACCATATGTCTGATGATGTTGACGGATCCATTATAACTAATGAGAAATCTGAATCATCACAATCAACTACATTTGAATCCATAATGGCCTTTCTATTTTTATGTTTGGCCTTATTCTTTAACTTTGGATAGTTTTTCTTCCAGTGCTCCTTTTCTCGACAAAAGGTACATTTATCTTTGCTGGGTTTAGATCTTGACTTAGATCTTCCTTTATTTGTCCTCGTTTGATTTTGAGGACGACCCATAACAAATAGTGCTTCTCCTTCTCCGCCCTTCTGTTTTTCTCGCTTTCTTTGTTCATAGTTGTACAAAGCCGAATAAACTTCTCTGAGAGAAATTTCGTCATTTCCATGGAGTAGAGTAGTTTCAAGGTGCTCGTACTCATCAGGAAGTGACGCCAACAACATCAAGGTCAAGTCACCATNATATTTCTGCTCTCTAGCAAGGTAGGATCGAATTGTACCGCAAGCAACACGGTTGATAATTTTCCAATTTTCTTCTCCAATAACATCTGGTCTCTTTTCTTCAATATCAAGATCTAGCACTTGTTGAAAAAGGACATCTAGAACCTTGCCTTGCCACATCCCAAAATGTCCTGACCCGTCAAAAATTTCTACCGCAAATTTCTCATTTGACACAATTCTTGTCATAAGAGAAGATGCCAATGATGACGTATTGTTGACACTTGATGTAGATTCTTCTTGTTTATTGTCTCACATCTTTGACACAAATATTATTTAATAGCTGACGACACAAATCAAGATTATTTCCTTTCTGGTGTAGAAGATCAGACTAAGTTGCAACCACATAGCATACCCAAACAGAACCTTGACTCAGTTACCAAGATAAATCTTTTTTGATGTGGAAGATCAGACTGTGCTGCAACCACAGAGCATACTTAGACAGTACCTTGGCTCTAATACCAATTGTTGCGGAAGCCAAATGTATATAGTGTGAATGAGTCACAACTACTATTCCAAAAATTATGGCAGCTACCAAATAATAAATAAGACAATAAAACAACAATAAAAGGAACACCAAAATTTACGAGGTTCGGCTAATTTTTCCTACTTCCTCGGACACAAACAATATTTTATTCCACTCCAAAAATACAAGTGAAATAATACTAACGAGAGAAGATACAAATGCCTTAAGAAGATAAGAAGGCAAATGAGAGGTGTGTTTAAATCCTAAACATTAGACCTCCTATTATAGGTAAAAATCCCAACCAAAAGGGCTAACCCACCGATGTGGGATTTGGCAAATTCAACACCAACTACCTACCCGAATCCGACTCTCACGTACTATTTTCTATCACATGAGTGTGCTGATATAACAAGTGTCTAGATGAATACGTCCTAACAATATTTGTACTATGAGATTCATCATAAATTGACTAATTTCATAATTATTGTCTCTTACTATAGTATTCTTCCTTTATCGGGGCTTGGGACCAGCAATATGAGCAAACTCACCTCGATGAAGTTTTCTGGTCATTTTGCATTCTCGAACTCCGTTCCTTTAAATAATCCTTTCCGCATTTGCTTTAGCTGAATTATGACTTGCGGGGGCGGGTGGTTCAAAAGTTAGAAGAATTTCAGGCAAGAATAAGCCTATTCGCTTCATTTAATATCTTCAAAAAGGCTAAGTTTGACTTCGGTCAACATTTTGGAAAAACGGACCCGGAATCGTGATCCGGCAATTTTTGAGGGTCCATGGGAAAATATGGGACCTGGGCGTGCGCCCGGAATCGAATTCCGAGGTCCCTAGACCGAGTAATGGAATTTTTCGTAAAAATTGTTAAGTTAAGTTTCAAAGAATTAAATAAACTAAGAAATTATTGTTTTTATAGGTATCGGGGTCGGGTTTCAATTCTGACACTTGGTACGAGTCCGAAATATCATATAAGACTTACCCGTAAAGTTTGGTGTCAATCCGAGTAGTTTAAGGGCATTTTAACCCGTTGATAGGAAATTAAGAACTTGAAGTTCATTAGATTTGATTAATTGGTTTTGGGGTCCCATTCCAAGGTTTAATAATGTTTTGGGTGTTTTGAAGGTTCGACTAGGTCCGCCTCATAATTTCAGACTTGTCGGTATGCTCGGGCGGGGCTCGGGAGCCCCGAGCGTCAAATGGTCGAGGTTCGAGCAAAGCTAGAAATTGAAAGGGAGCAGCATCTGCTGCTTCTGTCAAAACCGCTTCTGCGGCTCTTGGACCGCAGAAGCGGTGGACACAGAAGCATCCCTTTTATCACGAAAGCAGAGGTTACAGAAGCGGCCTTCTACCGCAGAAGCGGTTAGGCAGCCAAGGGGAAAAACCGCATAAGCGGTCCTGGAATCGCATAAGCGGTTCCGCTTATGCGACCCCCAAACCGCAGAAGCGGTCGACCAGCCCTCGCCCAAAACTATAAATGCGGTTTATTTTCCGCATATGAGGCAAAAGCGAAAATCGCAGGGGGCAGTGAGCTCATTTAATACGGGCTCAAATGTTTTATCTCCCATTTTCTCATCATTTGGGCGATTTTGGAGATTTCAAAGAGGGTGTTTCTCCCTATTATCACAAGGTAAGTAATTCCCCCACACTCTTAGCTTAAATACATGAACATTAGGTAGATTTAACACAAAGAACATCAAATAAAATCAAGGGTTAGGGCTAGACCTAGGGTTATGGAAAAACTATGATTTAACCACCTAATTAATTTGTGTTATGAAAATTTACGTATTAGTAACTCTTAGGTTATAGAGAATAATTTCCTCAAAATCTCAGAATTTGGGCACGTGGGCCCGGGTTCGGAATTTAGTAAACTTGCGGGAAAGGTTGGGAAATCACTTAATTAGCTAGAATTCAACCTTGTGAGCAATTATTGATTAGTTCTTGCCTTATTTAAACTAGCTAGTTGGTGCTTGTTCGGCTTCGAATTGAGCTTGGAGCCTAGTCTTGTGGTTGAAAGCACGCTTCGGAGCGAGGTGAGTCTCCTTTCTAACCTTGTAAGAGGGAATTGTTCCCTTAGGTTTCGTGTTGAGTACTTGTTGCTCAATGCGGGGGCTACGCACACGTTATGTGACGAGAGCCTGTGCGTAGCTACTACTATGTTAGATGTTTGGGTAGCTTAGGACCTACATCATGCCTATTAAATATGCTCTTATGGTATATTGTTGTCTTGAACACCTAGAATTTATTAGAGACTTAAAAAGGAGAATATGAGCTTATTTCTATAAATTGAATTGTGTTGATCTGATATTTTGCCTACTTATGTGTCATTTGATGTGAACTTGATGTATATATTATCCTTAATTGTGGATCTGGCTGATCGCCTCGGTATGAATAGATGCATCTATAGGCGCGCCGTCGACCCTCGGCAAGTGCACATTTATTTATGTTGGTTCGGGCGATCGCCTCGGTATTATGTGTGCATGTTAGTTGTGGAAAAGCTTATATATATGCTTTATGTTGCCACTGTTTCACTTGATAAATGATAAATTCGACGTTGAAGTATTCCGGACTTACACTACATGCTATAACCTGCCATTACTTGTAAATTCTTTATTTAATCATGCTATATTCACTCTTGCATATTTATATATATACACACTAATTGACCTTAGTAAGTATCGAGTCGACCTCTCGTCTCTACTTCTTCGAGATTAGACGGGATACTTACTGAGTACACGTTGTTTACGTACTCATGCTACACTTTTTTACTTAATTGTACAGGGTTTGAGGCAGGTGGATCCGGATATCACTCGGGTGCATATCAGTGGGCACTTCCTGGGACTTCTACGGTGAGCTGCCTTCTCCCTCATGCCGATTCGCAGCCGAAGGAGTCCTTTTCCTGTATTTATGATTTTCTGTCTATTCTGATTCAGACAATAGGACAGTGCTTTGTATATTTTTGTGTATACTCTACTGGTCGCCCGTAGCTAGTGACACCGGGTTCTGGCACACACTGTAGAGAACATTTATTTTGGGGTTTGTATGACTATGTCAGTACTGTATAATCTTGCTAGTTTCGTTTATTTACTTGAAAAATACTAGTATATTTGGTTGATTAATTAACAATTGAGACTTAATCAAAACTTCCGTAGTTGGCTGGCCTAGCTGTGGTGTTAGGCGCCATCATGACCTAGTTAGGCAAAATGGGTCGTGACAACATGGTATCAGAGCACTAGGTT
>MU768066.1:62699-82185 GCA_026770625.1 Nicotiana glauca
ACATCACTCGGGTGCATATCAGTGAGCACTTCCTGGGACTTCTACGGTGAGCTGCCTTCTCCCTCATGCCGATTCGCAGCCGAAGGAGTCCTTTTCCTGTATTTATGATTTTTTGTCTTTCTGATTCAGATAGTAGGAAAGTATTTTGTATATTTTTGTGTATACTCTACTGGTCGCTCGTAGCTAGTGACACCGGGTTCTGGCACACACTGTAGATAACATTTATTTTGGGGTTTGTATGACTATGTCAGTACTGTATGATCTTGCTAATTTTGTTTATTTACTTGAAAAACACTAGTATATTTGGTTGATTAATTAACAATCGAGACTTAATCAAAACTTCCACAGTTGGCTTGCCTAGCTGTGGTGTTAGGCGCCATCATGACCTAGTTAGGCTAAATGGGTCGTGACAGAAGATAAGAAGGCAAATGAGAGGTGTGATAAATCCTAAACATTAGACTTCCTTCTATAGGTAAAAATCCCAACCAAAAGGGCTAACCCACCGAGGTGGGATTTGCCAAATTCAACACCAACTACTACCCGAATCCGACTCTCACGTACTATTTTCTATCACATGAGTGTGCTGATATAACAAGTGTCTAGATGAACACGTCCTAACGATATTTGTACTATGAGATTCACCATAAATTGACTAATTTCGTAATGATTGTCTCTTACTATAGTATTCTTCCTTTATCGGGGCTTGGGACCAGCAATATGAGCAAACTCACCCCGATGAAGTTTTCTAAGGTTTTAATCTATGCACTAAATTGAGATACGTTTTCTATTATTGATAATGTGGTAGTGTGTATATGTATGTACGCATGCTATCTTATAGAAAAATATTACACATACATGTATAAAAAAGTTTTTTCCGCCAAGTGATGTCTGGTGTCTCCTGCATTGTAGGATTCAAAAATCCCTCTAACGTGTAGTGTTGGGTGACCTAATTTACATATTGGTTGAACCTAACGCTCTCAAATTAAACCTATAAGGTTCCATCATGCTCTCAGTATATATACTTGGAATCGTGACATAAAACCCTAGCTAGTTGAGACTAAATGTTTATATTTCAAACTAATCTCAGATGGTCAGATTGACAGTACTTTTCATGCGCTTTGTTAGAGAACTTATTGGAAGTGTTATACTACGCTGAACTTAACTCTTTATCACTAATTTGTATACATAAAAAATGTCGCTCATTTTTAGCTCGATTCACCATCAACTTTAAGAGTTCTGAATTTTAGAACGATGCCTTTAAATGTTAAGAATTGGATTTTAAATTTACTTTGTGTACATATTCAATAAATTTATTAACACAAATACCATGTGTGAACGTGAACAAAAAATTACTTGATTCAAACTCGTATCTTGGCTTCTACCACCGGCCTTGTATGCAAGCCGCAAGGTATATCAAGTATTAAAACGTCCAGTAAAATTAGATGGAAATCGATTCAAAAATGCACATCCAGATATGGCGAGGCACATTAATGCCAACCAGGGTCTAGTAGAACTTATAACTAACAATCATAGGAGACTAGCTAAGACTCGTTTAAAACTTCCATTTTTAAGAACAAAGAGTTATACTCTCTCTCTCTCTCTGTTTTTTCTTTTATTTTTGTTTTGAAGATGATTCGTTGCTAGTTGCTACCTCCTTGAATCGTCTAATAATCCATCTTAGTCTTAGGCTTGAAACAGAAGGTGGCCAGTAATTTCCTGGAATGACATTACTTCATTTATAGGTTGTAGGAGAGCTAAACTTAATAAATTTTCAAGTGCTTGGAAATATGCAAATGTTATGGAAGATCTCATATTTGTCGTTTGAGACAGATTTCACGATTCCACTTCAGAATCATTCTATAAGTGGTTTTTTTTTTTAAAAAAAAAAGAAAAGAAAAAGATAGAAGAACTAATTTTCATACGAGGGGCTCGGCTTCGACATATGCATCGTCTCGAGGAAACAAAGTTAAGAGACTCTTTGGCTACACATAATGTTCAGAATATTCAATCTCATTAAATTTTTTGTCAATTATAATGAACAAACTCCCCACCATTACAAAAATTCCTGCTAATGCTCTACACAAGGTTATTCATAGTTCCTCATTTAGGTTTAGGTGCTTGAAACACAATTGATGAGGTTTATAGTGTGAGTTTGATTAATAAAATTTGTAAAATTAAGTTTTACTACCTAATATTTTACGTCTTCCACCCTCAAATATCTAATTTTAATTCATGGGTGTAACCCCAAAAAAATAAAATGGTGCTTGCAAGTGGCTATTCCAAAACTGTAGAAATTAAGATAACAAAGCCTTATAAAATCATACGGACAATCTTTCTAACAGCAGAGAAGTTCTTATAAATATTCAAATCCTGAACACAACAAAATATCCAGTTTAAGCAAAAATCATAATCAAACTCAAATCCATGAAACGTCCAAGTAAATAACAATATAACAACATGACACCTTTTACTAAACAACAACAATCCAGACATCAAATAATTAAGCACATATAAATAAAGCAGACTACTGCGCATGCATCTAAGAGAGCTCTGAATTGGATGCAACTGGTGAACTGGTTTGTCCCTCATAAAGCTCATATTGCGAAAGCTGGTTTTTTGGATTTGGCTTTTTCACATATTTTCGTGCCCAAACATGCTTCCCATTGATGTTGTATTTAGCCTTTCCACCATCTACAATAGCCTCAAGTGCAGCAAGAGAGCGAGTTACAAGGCGTGCGTACAGTGGTTGCTCATCATCCGAAACCTCTTGCATGTAAATAGCTTCAATATCCTCCCCAAATTTCCTACCAGCCATCAAAGTATTAATTAAGAACAATATATTAAATGGATCAAATGATAAATGACTTAACGAGAAAAAAGTAAAATGCTAGCAGCCTGGTGCACTAAGCTCCCGCTATGCGCGGGGTCCAGGAAAGGGCCGGACCACGAGAGTCTATAATACGCAGTCTTACCACCCTGCACTTCAAGAGGTTATTTCTACGTGAACACGTGACCTCCTGGTCACATGGCAACAATATTATCGGTTATGCAAGGCTCCCCTTCCCTTAAAGAGAAAAAAGTAATTAAGCTAATCATTCAATAACGTAATAAGTACTTTTATCTCTTCTAAGAAATATTTTAGTTTCCACATATACTAACCGTGTAAAGTTTTTACTAACCTGAAAATTAAGACAAGTAACCTTCTATAGCATATTTTCTTATGTGGGGTGTGTCAGCCCAAGGCTATAATACCAAGACGACACTTGAAAGCCCCGATAGCAAGCTACTGTGGTAGATTTTTCCCCAGAAAAAATTGAGTTAATGCCCCCATAGCAAGCTATTGTGGTAGACTTTTCCCAAGAAAATATTGAGTTAATATCATGTGAGTCAATGACCCACACATAATAAATTAAATTGATAAAAATAGATACGACATTTGATCTTAACCAGAAGGCCAAGAAGGTATAAATGTTATATCAACACTAATCGGGTAAAAATTCAGTGCATACAAGCTAAATTCTTAATAGAAACCCCTTCATGTGGCCATGTTGCTTTGCCTTTTTAAGATTGTTCAATCGGTAGAATGGTTGTACCAATATTTTATGTTTTGAGATGCAAAAGGAGGAAAATCTCGCATTAAGATTCATCTATATACTACTAGTTGATAAACACTATAAATAAATAAATGAATCAATCAATCAATAAACCAAATAAATAAAAGAATAAGGGAACTAAATGTAAAGGAAATTAATTATTCAGAAGAGGGAAAAAAAAAGAGATTTTACCTGGTGAAGAACTCTACAACTTCAGTTTCAGTAATTGGATAGCCTTTGGAGAAAGTCAAAAACACAGTCCTAGCATCAGGAGGGACTTCTTTATCTTCTTCAGCATGAATTTTCAAACTGTTCTTCAACAATTCTGCTATATCATTGTGCATAGCCTGAGAGGCGCCTTCCTCATGTGCACCAAATTCATGATGATAATTAGGCAACATTTGATGAATTCCACTACCAATATTTGAAGCATTCATTTGAGAGAAAAGTCCATAATTAGGCAAATTCAAGTTTCCTCCAATAAATGGTTGTGGCATATATTGCATTTGATTAGTAGGAACCAAAAGAGGCAAACCTAAAACAACACCACCACCACCACCACTACCACTACCACTACTTGGGACATGGCTACTAGGGTTAATTGGCACCATTCTAGTAGCCCTTCCTATTTCTTCAATGTTCTCACTATGCATAGGCTCTAAAAAAATGCCGCCGCCGCCACCACCACCACCACCACTTGGGACATGGCTAGGGTTGAGAATTGACATCATTCTACTACTATTAATTCCCATTTGTTCCTTGTTCTCATGACTATGCATAGACTCTAAAAAAACACCACCAACATGACTTGGGACATGATGACTAGGGTTGATCATTTGCACCATTCTACTACTACTTCCTATTTCTTCTAAAACATTTGGTGAAACCAAATTTTCCCTAGTAAAATACTTTGGATGTTGCACTATATCATCAAAAGCCCTTAGACAAACTGTCTTAAAGAATTTCGTGACCCCACGAATAGCGCTTGCCCGATTCTCATGAATGTATTTGAGAGTGAATTTGGGGTTCAACAATTTTGGAATCAAAAATATTTCCTGAGAAACATTTTCAGTACTGAACTTGTCATTCTCCACACATTTTAGGCACGTTAAGGCCTCCTCCGCCGTCACATTCAACAACGGGAATGGAAAATCATAAATCTTCCTCATAAAAGACCAGTCTTTCCCAACTACTTCAAGCCACTGGAAAAATGCCATGATTTGCATGGATTCATTAGGGTCACGACCTAAAAGGTTGATCAATTTCGCGTAAAGTCTCCGATCACTTGAGTAAAAGAGTTTGAAATCTTCATCTGAGATTGGAGAAAAAAGGTGATCGTATAAAGGGGGTAATGAAGAAGAAAGACGATCCATTTGTAATCTTTGATTTTTTTTATTTTACCCTTTTCTTTTTTATATGAAAAATGGATTTTTGATGTAGAATTTATATAGATAAAAGAGATGAAGCGTTACTATTGTGACTACTGATAATGAAGTAACATTTCGAAGAGGCGCCATTGTTGAGAAGAGGTATGAAGACAAAATTTAAACGAGATTTTGTGCATTAGATTTCACTTTGGGTTCTAACGGATATTTCTGTTCAAATGTTTTGACGTACTTACTATTTCTGGTACTGTCTTTGTAATCACTATCACTGGGACGCTGATTAATTATCATTTTCTTTTATTCTTGAATTCTTTTTTTTATTTTAAATTTTCACCAATAAATTGAATAAAAAATTGCATACATTTTTCGAGATTTGTAGTTAAGTGATTAAAAATTGTTACTCTTTCTTCTTTAAATAAAATCTAATTTCATCTATGTATCAAGAATACTCTTCTTTACTGCTAGAAATACAACACTTTTTTCTATATTAATTACCATTATTTTTCAGCATTCTAACGTTTAGAGCACGGTGAGTTTAATTAATTAAGTGGTAGAATGTATGATTCTCAAATCTTAGAAAATAAATGTACAAGTCATAATTTAATTTTACATATAAGTTTATTACTTTATTTGAATGGTCTTAAAAAGTAGATAACTTAATTACTTACTTTTTTAATTTAGATATTTCTTACAATTACTTAAGTATGTGCTTAAGAAGTA
The DNA here is from genome assembly GCA_026770625.1 of Nicotiana glauca. Taxonomy (NCBI): domain Eukaryota; kingdom Viridiplantae; phylum Streptophyta; class Magnoliopsida; order Solanales; family Solanaceae; genus Nicotiana; species Nicotiana glauca. The sequence goes on from MU768066.1 coordinate 68,398, forward strand.
ACCTTATTAAAGCAATCTATTGGCATTCCTTTTAGAAAGTAATTTTCTTATTGATAACCATTTACCAATTTTAATTGAAACGGATCTAATTCAACTGATTAGCTAGCTAGTATGTATTAGGTAATATAATTCAAGTTGATATTGCATTTTTTCTTTGTTAAATAGATGCATAATATTAAAAACGAGTTACAGTCATTGCAGATAGCGGCGCTTTTAAGCGCGAAAAAGTTGTCCAGGCGAGCCAAATATTACTAAGTTGAGATCAATACTGTATAGGGTCAAATTTAACCCTCTACGCCAATGGGTACGCCCATTGGACATACGTCAACTAGAGCAAGGATACGGCTTGGGCGTGGGGACAAAGGCGACGTCGTATGAAACTCAGCGTCCCCACTAAGGAGACGTTGCCTACTTTTGTACTTTTATAATTATTTTGAGAAAGGTCTTCTATTATATAAAGGAGACCTTCACATTGTAAAAGGACATCATTATGATTCTGGAATAATACAACTCTCTTATTTTCTCCTACTCTCTCTCTCTATCTCTACATCAAACGAATACTTATTCTCAAGTACATACTATCATTTTCCACTATCAGATCTACTATAATAATTTTCATCTTTTCCATCTCTAGGTTTTATTATATTTGATTACGATTTATCCTCATTTATTTTTGATTATTTTTAAGCTTACAAAGTATATTGATAACTTTTGAGCCTAACAATTTGGCGCCGTCTGTGGGGATTTCAAGAATCAAAATCATAGTATCCACCTAGAGAACAACCAACTGCCATTCCCTACACCACACAAAAAGATGGCCGAAAATAACACAAGATCGAAAGCAATGGTGAGTGTTACAACCAATCTCCTTGGTCCTCTCAACGAGGCCAGTGACGAGGGTATCTTGAATGCAACCCCTAGCACCACACCAGGTGCAAAGATCTCACCCTCCCCATCCGAAGATCTGACGATCTCACATGAAAAAGGAGCTTCCACATCTGCGGCTAAGGAAGCACCCTTGGTGGTCAAGAAGCTACTGGAAGAATGGCTAACAAGTACTCTAAGTGGGTTAGTTGAAAAGTCATCGCAAAATAACGTCAGGTGTACGCCAATGGTAGAAATCACTGCTGACATGGGTGAACCTGTGGTTGTACGAGCAAATAAAAAGCCCATCAAAGCACAGGCCAACGATGGCACACTGACAGCCATCTTAAAGAAAATGGAAGAAATGAAAAATGAAAACAAGGCGCTTCGTGACCAAATGAAAGAACATCAGGAGAGGGTAGACAAGATCCCCGGTGCTCCCAAATTGCTACCAAAAAGCGACGTGGGGAGGTTCGTTGAACAACCATACACCGAAGAAGCTGCCCCTCACTCTATCCCAAAAACCTTCAAGATGCCACACTACCTGAGGGTGTATGACGGAACCACAGATCTCGAGGATCATTTGATCCACTATGTCACTGCTGTGAAGGTTAACAACCTATCAAAAGAATATGTACCATCGGTGCTGCTGAAGAAGTTTGGTGAGATGTTGACAGGAGGAGCCCTAATATGGTACTCTCAGCTACTAGCTAAGGCGATATCAACATTCGAGGAAATGGCGGATAAGTTCGTCACCGCCCATGTAGGTGCAAAGAAAGTGGAAGCAAGGGTCAACGACATTTTCACCATCAGGCAAACCGTAGGGGAGGGACTTAGGGACTTCCTAGACAGGTTTAACAGGGTAAGGATGAGTCTGCCAAACGTATCGGAAGGTATGGCAGTCGCCGCTTTCCAGAACGGGCCAAACAGGGACGGTTCGAGGGCAAGCAAAAAGCTACTAAGCCGCCTCATGAAATATCCCCTACCACATGGGAGGAAATCCACAACGCCTATTGCGGTGAGGTACGAGCGGACGAGGATGATCTTAATGGGTCGACCCAACGGTTAACAACGATATACTCAGAAACAAGGAGGGATCGACCCAATGACGGACCGGCGAGAACAACTCCCACGCTCCAATAAAGACCGACACCAGCCATACACCATATCCTCCCATCCACCACCAAGGCATACGGACGCTCTACAGCGATACGTCGCCCCACGCCGAAACGAAAGAGGTACACCTCCCTTATTATCTGCCCATAACTTTTGTGTGACTCCTTCAGAAATAGTGTACGCATTGGAGAAGCTGGGCACCAAAGTGCAGTGGTCGCAGAAGATGAAATCAGACCCTGCCACAAGGAAATCAAACGTCCTATGTGAGTTCCATCAGGAACGTGGACACAAAATCGAAGACTGCATAGGCCTACGGCAAGAGGTGGTCAGGATGCTGAACCAGGGATACCTGAGGGAATTACTCAGTGACAAAGGGGAAATAAATTGCACGCAGACAGGAACAACCCCATGGGCCGCCGAAGCCGCCCTCCCCAGCACGTACGATAAACATGATCGTCGGAGGCGGCGACGACTCAGCAATCAATCACGTCAAGTTCGCCACCATGCACAAACTAAAGAGGACCATCGCCCATGAACGGTATGACGACTTCAAAGATAGTATCACCTTCGATAAGTCCGATGCCGACGATTTGTCTTTCCCTCATTACGACGCTTTAGTTATCACTTTACGTATCGCCGATACGGATGTTAAAAGAATCATGACTGGCGACGGAAGTGGCGCCTGTATTATCCACCCGAGGGTCCTCGTAAAAATGGGACTCAAAGATAAGATAATACCGCGTTGCACAACACTAACTGGTTTTAACAATGCAGTGAAACGGACATCCGAAGAAAGATCACTGCCCGTTTTAGCAGGAGGAGTCACGCTGGAAACAACTTTCCACGTGATGAACTAGGAAACGGCCTACAACGTCATCATAGGACGCCCATGGATACATGCCATGCGAGCGGTACCTTCAAGTTTTTACCAAGTGATCAAATTCCCCACCCCGTGGGGGGTATTCAGCATTCGAGGCGAGCCGCGCACCGCATAGGAATGCTATAAAATAGCTCAAGATTGTACCCACACCAAACAGCTAAAAGGGGCGAGTGCAGAGGCATAGCAATCAGCTGTGTCAGGGACTAAAGTCAACCCGACAACAGACGCCATCAGAGACCCCGACGTCATAGAGGCCTGTAAAGCAACGGTCGAAGATCTCGACCCGGTCCAGTTGGACGACACCGACCTCACAAAGAAAGCCTACATCGGGCACGGCCTCACCAACCTGAGTAAGTATCGTGAATTCCTAACTAACCATGCAGATTTATTTGCTTTTTCCCATTCAGATATGTCAGGAATCCCGCGAGAAATCGCCACCCACAAGATAAACGTCGATCCATTACATCCGCCCGTGCGACAGATGAGAAGGAAATTCAACGCCGCTATCAATGAAGCGGTCAACGAAGAAGTAGACAAATTACTGGCCAACGGTTCCATCAAAGAATCGAAGTACCCCAAATGGGTCGCCAATGTCGTGATGGTCAAAAAGAAGAACGGAAAGTGGAGAATGTGTGTGGATTTCACTGATCTGAACAAGGCATGCCCAAAGGATTCATTCCCACTACTACACATCGACCAATTGATCGACGCCACCGCGGGACATGAACTGTTGAGCTTCTTAGATGCCTACTCCGGCTACAATCAAATCATGATGGCCGAGGAGGACCAGGAGAAAACAAATTTCATCACCCACCAAGGGACATATTGCTACAAGGTAATGCCCTTCGGGCTCAAAAATGCGGGGGCTACGTACCAAAGACCGGTCACCAAAATGTTCAAAGAACAGCTCGGTAAGACCATGGAAGTCTATATCGACGATATGCTGGTGAAATCGACAAAGAAAGAAGACTACATCGACCATCTGAAAGAAGCCTTCGAGATATTGAGAAGGTACGGGATAAAGCTGAACCCCGAGAAATGCGCCTTCGGCATGGCCTCGGGAAAATTCTTAGGATTTCTTGTATCATAACGAGGCATCGAGGTCAACCCAGATCAGATCAAGGCGAAAAATGCAATACCTGAGATTCTGAACAGCAAAAAACAGGTACAAAAGCTGACGGGGCGAATAGCCGCCCTATCCAGATTCATCTCACGGTCCTCCAACAAGTGCCATAAATTTTTCAATGTGTTGAGAAAGGACAATGGGTTACAATGGAACAAGGAATGCGTCGAAGCCTTGAGAGAATTGAAAGCATACCTATCTTTGCCACCACTGCTGGCCAAAGCGAGTCCAGGCAAGCCCCTGCTGGTGTATCTAGCTGTCTCCGAGGTTGCCGTTAGCGCAGTCTTGGTTTGCGAAAATGAAGGTACGCAATCTCCTATTTACTATATTAACAAAACCTTAGTGGACGCCGAAACACGGTATCCACACCTTGAAAAGTTAGCTCTGGCATTGGTCGTAGCTTCACGGAAGCTCCGACCCTATTTTCAGTGCCACCCCATAAAAGTAGTAACGACCTTCCCCTTGAGAAGCGTCCTACATAAGCCTGAGTTATCGGGCAGGCTCGCCAGATGGGCTATAGAGCTCAGCGAGCACGATATCTCATATCACCCAAGAACCGCCATCAAGTTGCAAGTACTTGTTGACTTTATAGCCGATTTCAGCATAGAAATACTGCCAGAAGCGGAACTGGAGGCACGTCGAGCCCTCTCCAACACCGACTTATGGACTCTTTACACTGACGACGCCACTAATGCCTCGTGATCGGGATTGGGACTCGTTCTCGAGGTCCCCACGGGCGAAATAATTTTCCAGTCCGTACGATGCCCTGGCATGAGTAACGACGAGGCCGAGTACAAGGCTGTTATTGCAGGTATGAAACTAGCCATCAAATATGGGGCTCGACGATTCGTTCTCCACTGCGACTCCCAACTCGTAGTGAACCAAGTCACTGGGACTTACCGAATCAAAGAGCAGAGATTGCAAAAATATCAGTCAGAGATCCACAGATTAATGACTGAGTTCGACGAGTGCCGCTTCGAACAAATTTCGAGGGCACGGAATGTAGAAGCAGACGGTTTGGCAAAATTGGCCGCAACCACTAAAAACTTCAACAAAGAGAGCGTGGTCACCCTCCTCCATTCAGCCATTGATCACACTGAGGTACTCTCTTTAAATTTGACTTGGGATTGGCGCAACCAATTTGTATCCTATCTGCAGGATGGTGCACTCCCACTCGACAAAAAAGAAGCAAAGAAGCTCCGCGTATAGGCCGCCAGCTATTGCCTGATAAACCACGAGCTCTACAAAAGGACGTTTGGCGGACCCCTGGCCAAGTGCCTAGGGTCGCACCAAACGAGGCCAGTACTCGAAGAGGTACACGAGGGTCAATGAGGCGCCCACACAGGCAACCGCGCCCTCATACGCTCCATAATACGAGCCTTTTATTATTGTCCCACCATGAGGAAAGAGGCAGCGGAATACGTGCGCCGATGCGAACAATGTCAAAAGTATGCCCCCATGAAACACCAACCAGGAGAGCCCTCCACTAGTCACTTCCCCACGGCCTTTCATCAAATGGGGAATGGACATAGTCGGTCCCCTACCAGCGGGATGAGGAAAGGTACGTTTTCTATTAGTTTTAACTGACTACTTCTCCAAGTGGGTGGAAGCAGGTGCGTACGCCCAAATACGCGAATAGGAAGTCATCGCCTTCATATGGAAGAATATCATTTGCCGTTTCAGCATCCCCAAGGAAATCAGCTGCGACAACGGACGACAGTTCGTGGGCCAGAAGACGACAGAATTCTTAGACAAATGGCATATTAAGCGAATACTTTCCACGCCATATCACCCCACCGCCAACGGCCAAGCAGGGTCTTCCAACAAAACAATACTGAACATACTGAAAAAGAAACTCGAGGAAGCCAAAGGGCTATGGCCCGAGCTACTACCAGAAGTGTTGTGGGCACACCGGACCACACCAAAATCTTGCACAGGAGAAACACCATACTCACTGGTCTACAGAACCGACGCAGTCATACCAGTCAAAGTCGGCGAACCAAGCTTGAGGTATTCACATACCAGCGGAGCAGAGAACGATATAAACAGGCTTCAAGACGTCAACGAGGCCGAGGAAAGAAGAGAAATGGCCCACATAAGAATGGTGGCTCAGAAACAACAGTCGAAAAATACTACAACAAGAGAGCCAAAGTAAGACCACTCAAAGTGGGAGACTACGTCCTTAAAGCCAAAACATTGGCATCAAAATACCCAAGCGAAGGAAAACTGGGCACCAACTGGGACGGACCCTACAAAATCACAGCAGCAGCAGGTAAAGGAGCATTCCAATTAGAAACAATGGAAGGAAAAACTCTCCAAAACAATTGGAACATCACCCACCTCAAGTATTTCCATTTCTAAAAGGCGTCTCCCAAGTCACACTTTTTTTCCCTTACGCGAGTTTTGTCCCAATTAGGTTTTCTCGAGGAGGTTTTTAACGAGGCGACAGAGGGGACACCTGGAGATATTTGCTAAACAAGTTTATCATACCAGCCACTCCATACGCTCTCCTGACTGACATGACAAAGGGACTGGACTAGCATAATCTCTAATGTATAAACGGCTAAGGCCATCTCCAATATGTAAACGGCTATGGCCATCTCCAACGTGTAAACGGCTAAGGCCATCTCCAATTTGCAAACGGCTAAGGCCATCTCCAACGTGTAAATGGCTAAGGCCATATCCAACGTGTAAACGGCTAAGGCCATCTCCAACGTGTAAACGGCTAAGGCCATCTCTAACGTGTAAACGGATAAGGCCATCTCGAACGTGTAAATGGCTAAGGCCATCTCAAACGTGTAAATGGCTAGGGCCATCTCCAACGTGTAAACGGCTAAGGCCATCTCCAACGTGTAAACGGCTAAGGCCATCTCCAATGTGTAAACGGCTAAGGCCATCTCCAACGTGTAAACGGCTAAGGCCATCTCCAATGTGTAAACGGCTAAGGCCATCTCCAACGTGTAAATAGATAAGGCCATCTCTAATGTATAAACGGATAAGGCCATCTCCAATGTGCAAACGGATAAGGCCATCTCCAACGTGTAAATGGCTAAGGCCATCTCCAATGTATAAACGGCTAAGGCCATCGACAGTATTATGGCTAAGGCCATCGTCGTCAATAAGTCGACCCAGCTCGACTACGACAAATGAGTAATTCGACGACAGTTAAAGTTACGTACATGGCTAAGGCCATCGACAGTATTATGGCTAAGGCCATCGTCGTCAATAAATCGACCCAGCTCGACTACGACAAACGAGTAATTCGACGACAGTCAAAGTTACGTACATGGCTAAGGCCATCGATAGTATTATGGCTAAGGCCATCGTCATCAATAAATCATCCCAGCTCAACTACGACAAACGAGTAATTCAATGACAGTCGAAGATACGTACATGGCTAAGGCCATCGTCATGAATAAGTCAACCCAGCTCGACTACGACAAATGAGTAATTCGATGACAGTCGAAGTTACGTACATGGCTAAGGCCATCGTCGTCGATAAGTCGACCCAGCTCGACTACGACAAATAAGTAATTCGACAATAGTCAAAGTTACGTACATGGCTAAGGCCATCGACAATATTATGGCTAAGGCCGTCGTCGCCAACAGTCGCCAACCCTGTTCGACTACGACAAAGGGCACTTAAATAACAATCAAAGTGATGCCATTATTAGCTAAAGCCACCACTATTTAGCATCAAAGCCGCATCCTACTGGCGGATAACACAGACAATGTTTGAGAAACATACTAAAAATCCTACAAGTAAACGAGCACCCGCTCTGTGGAGATGAGATACCAAAAATAAAAGATACTAAAGGAAAAGAATGGCAGCAAAAGCACGACTTTCATTATCTTCCAAAAAATACATGTATAAAAGGTCCCATTTACATTCCAAAATACAACAAAACAAAAATATATACAAGTCCTAAGAGGCTTCGCCGTTTCGCCCATCACCCTCTGCGTGACCGCCATTCCGCTCATCGTCCCCTGCCTGACCGCCATCTTGTCCATCGCCGCCCCCGGGTTGATAAGTTGCAGAGATCTAAGAGCCGGATCCTAGACGGTTGATGTCTTCGGAGTTATAGCCCGCCCGTTCTGGGGAGTCAGAACTATACCCACAGGTTTCGCGAGCGATATGGGCTATGCGTCGTTGCTCCTGAACCTCCGCCTCAGTAGCTCGACCCGCAGCTAAGAACTCCTCGAGCACGACTAATCTGGCCTCGGCGTATACCCACATCTTATGCGCCTCACAATGCGCATCCTCATCAGACCTTGGCACAGCAGTCCGCTTAAGGGCTTCAATCTCAGCCGCCCTGGTATCGAGTTCGGCGGTCAAGGCAGCGACCTTGGCCACAAATCAGCAGCTTCCGCCGCTACCCCGTCGCCAACCTCCAATTCCTCTTCCTTCGACTGAAGAAGAGTCTCCAGCTCAATGTTCCGAGCCAAAGCAGCCATCAGCTGCTCATCAACCTGCTCCAGCTCGACCACCCTCCATTTCAGTTGGGCCTCCGACTGTTCAAGGCCTTCATGGAACACCTCAAATTTCGGGTCCTTCTTAAGAAGGTCCGCCAAAGCCCGATGCTTGGCACGACACCGTTAGTACTTCTTCGCCACCTTGTTGAAAGTGGCTGCCTTCTTTTGCGCCCGCTGCCTCCTCTCCACCTCCAAAATGAGAGTCTAAAAAAGAGAAGAAAACGAGGAAAGGCAAGTCAGTATGCATCGAAGTTAGCCTTACGGCACACAAAGAAAACTGAAAGCTACGTGCAAGGCCACGCCAACGACCCTCCGGGATAGATCCCTGTCACTAACACCCTTCAGCATTTCACGCTCAGTAGCCGCACATAACAGGGTCATATCCGTTGCGGCCTGCTCGCTTTGTTGTAACAGGTTATACCCTTCTGGGATCATAATCCGGCGGTTGGACCTACCGGCCGTCATCTCCACATGGGCTGGACCCCTCGTTAACCCATCTGCATCTCCATGGGCGGCCTCAGGGTCCGCCCTCTCGGCACCATCGCACACTTCTCAAACAGCAGCCGACGAACCGCTCTCCGAAACACGGGCTGGGCTGGTATCGGTGACAACTCTCCTTTGGGGAGCCGACCTCCCAGAACGGATAACATCGGCCATAAAAACCGGCCTCGACACTTGACGGGGTTCACTTACCCTCTCGCCTTCAGTCGCTATCCCCTTGTCCGTTATCAACCGCCGTCTCTTTCTCTCTGGAGACTCCTCACCTTCAGAAGTCTCCTCCACAGGCCGTGAGGACGGCACTGAAGGAGTCGCTTCGCTTGTGGACACCGCCACAGGCGCAACCTCCCGCTGAGGAACCTCGGGAGCGCCGTCACTAAACGAGCCACAAGGTATGTCCTCACCATCAGAGTTGGTCTCCGCCCTAGGCGAGGTAACAACGGTTTTCTTCTTCTTGGGGGCACTCCGACCTGCCAACATAAGTAAGTCAGGTAACAAAACCTAAGGGAACTTCCAAACCAAAGCCGAAGAATTACCTGACAGGCCGTACCGTTGACGAAATGCAGCCCAGGTACGACATTCCTCCTCATAAGGTATCAATCTTTCCACCCACGATTTAATATTGTCAATGAACTGGGGAGGAGAAGCCCTCACTACAAAAAAAGAGAAAAGAAAGAAATCACAGTGGCCGAATGGTCAAGGTCACAAACAGTCATGAATTCTACAAATAAAGGTACTTACGTTCTGGGTTCCATCTTTCCGGGAACCCTTCAGGCTTAGACACCAGGTGTTCCGTTCTGACGTAGAAGTACCTACGCCAGAAGCGGCAGTTGGTCTTGTCGTCTGATTTAACAACCAAGCCCTTCGTGCCACAGCTCTTCAACTGCAGCATGGTACCCCTCAGGTAACCAGGGCTGAATAACTGTAAAAGATGATGAACTGAGATGCCGCACTCAACCTTAGCTGCGTACGTGGTCAGAATCCTGCACACCTTCAAGGTGTAAGGAGTAAGCTGAGCCGGACACACATTGAAAAAGTGGCAAAGCTCCTCCGCTAGAGGATAAATCGGGAGACTATAACCAATCAAAAATGGGTACTCGTAAAATGTGCAGTACCCAGGCCTGTGCACATTGGCATAGTCCATCCCAGCCGGAGCCATTTCCACATGGTCCGGAATGTTGTGTGTCGCTCGAAGATTGTCTAGGTAGGATTGAAATAAATCACTATGCTCCCAGGGAAGGGCTGGGCTTTTGGTTTGAAAATCCTTTCGAATATGCATTTCCTTTAGGAGGATGTTGTCTACAGTTAGAGGAACAAGGGTTTTTCCTGCTTCTTCCTCCTCACCACCGGATGAGGGTGGAACCCTAGATGGGGCAGTATCTTTGGTCTTTTTACTGCTCTGACGACATTTTGTCATGTTGTCCTATGTAAGAAACAAAGCACTAACGACGAGAAGTGTGAGTTCAAAGAAGTGGAGGAGTCTCACACGAAATAACGGTTGCTAGAAAGAAAGGCAAAGAAGAAAGCGAGAAAAGGTTTTCCAAAGGTTCGAAAGATGAAACGAATTGAACCTTCCCCCTATTTATAGGGTTAGGACGCGCAGAAATCGAAAAGGCATGATTCAAAACGGGCGCGGGAAACCAGAACATCGCATCATCCTCTGAACAGCCTCGGGAGTAAGTATAATAATGACGCATGCGGGCGATGACGTCATTCCGAAAAGGGGGCCACGCGTCAGCAGCTCGACAATGTCATACATTTCATCTCATTCACGTTACCGCCCCCGGGGCGAGGTCAAATTCTCCCAAGAAGAGGTTTGCATTTCCACCCATTGAAGACGCCTACCGAATACGTCTCCAACGAGCAGAGGGACTAACTGTATAGGGTCAAATTTGACCCTCTACGTCTCTACGCCGATGGGTACGCCCATTGAGCATACGTCAACTAGAGCAAGGATACGGCTTGGGCGTGGGGACAAAGGCGATATCGTCTGAAACTCAGCGTCCCCACTAAGGAGATGTTGCCTACTTTTGTACTTTTATGATTATTTCGAGGAAGGTCTTCTATTATATAAAGGAGACCTTCGCATTGTAAAAGGGCATCATTATGATTCTGGAATAATACAACTCTCTTATTTTCTCCTACTCTCTCTCTATATCTCTACATCTAACGAATACTTATTCTCAAGTTCATACTATCATTTTCCACTATCAGATCTACTATAATAATTTTTATCTTTTCCATCTCTAAGTTTTATTATATTTTATTACGATTTACCCTCATTTATTTTTGATTATTTTTAAGCTTACAAAGTATATTGATAACTTTTGAGCCAAACAAATACCTTCTATGTAGTTGCAGTTTCACAAAAGAGGAAGGGGTGGAATACATCGATAAGTAATTTTATAAAAACATGCTAGCTTCGTGCCTTCTTTGCTGAATTGAAAAAAAAGAAATTAAAACGGATAAGGGGGCGAGAGTGTAGAATACAAATAGAACCAAATGATGGATGTGCACTTCAAATAAAGGGAGATTATCACAAAAAGTATTTTATTACTCCAATTACATAATAAATCGATTAGGACCCTTTTGAACTTGACGACTTTTATTCAACACATATTTGAATTTACGTTGGCCTAATTGTCCCTCCTTAACTTATAATTTGATAGTCTTAAACCTCCGGGCGCTAACAATCCATGAAAGTGGGACACACTCACTGTTACGTAAATTTTTTGAATAATATTTTTTTTATATATATTTTTAAATCCATCAATTATTTGGATCATTTTTTTGGGCCAAATATGTAAAAAAAAATTGGTACAACGTTTTGGCCACAAATCTTTAATTTGGTTTAATAAGATAATAATATTCTAATCAAACTGTTTTTATATTTATCCAAAAAAATACATAATTAGAATAAATAATCATGGCATATTAAGAAGAATAAAAAGAAATACGTAGTTGAAACTCCATTACATGGCTAAAAAAATGTTGGCTAAAAATTCAGAAATTCCAAGCAAATTTTTTACAAATTTGATCCAAAAGAGTAAATAGCCATGCATAAAAATAAGAACACATATTTTTCTTTTTTTTCTCAAGAAATTACACCGTTTGAACTCCATTACTTTCGCTAAACCTGCTTTTTATTTAGCTAAAATAACAGAGTTTCAATGAAGTTTTGCAAATTGGCCTGGAAAAAATACATAATATATAAATTAACATCGTACCTAAGAGGAAAATAAATTCAATTGGGAAACAATGCAATGTATATAAAGGAGAAATACAATTGGAACAATAAATTGCTATCATAGATTCTGTGATAATTATAGCTAAAAAATATCCGACTTGGAACTTGATTTTTATTTTTTCTCTGATCCCACGCGCTTAAGAGAGAGTGCTTTTACGCTCTTTGTCACATCAGTCTCCGGGGGATCGAAATTTCAAATTACCAAGTTCAGAGAGTAATTTAGCCAATGTACAGTTCAGATGTAAAGTGAAAAAAACTCATCAATTTCAGGGGGTCACGAGCTATTCTGCATTTACAAATTATAGCCGAACAAAAAGGTAAAATGTGGTAATTATGTTGAATAATCTTACTTATTGCACTTTTGTTGGAATTAAATAAATAACGTATAATAATATTATTTTCAGAATTCGTATATATGTTGAGTTTTAAGTGATAAATCGCTATGGTACTTAGATCCTCTACAACAACAACAACCCATTATAATCCCACTTAGTGAGGTTTGAGAAGGGTAGTGTGTACGCAGACTTTACCCTACCTTGGGGTATAGAGGCTGTTTCCAAATAGACCCCCGGCATCCTTCCCTCCAAAAACTTCCCACCTTGCTCTTGGGGAGACTCGAACTCACAACCTCTTGGTTGGAGGTGGTGGTTGCTTACCATCAGAGTAACCTCTCTTGTCTAAATTAAAATAAATGTATGTCATGATTTATTTTACAAAAAAGTTTATGGCTTTGTTCTGTCTGGATCAAAAAAGTAAATAATTTAATTATTTACCTATATAAATTCGATTATGGAGACTTTTACAATTACCTAAATATGTAATTAGAAGTAATCTTATGAAGTTATCTATAGTCATTCCTTTTAGAAATAGTCGTTTATATGATAACCAATTACAAACTTTAAAAAAGTTAGAAACCAATTAGAGGGTAGAGTAGTACAAGAAGAATCAAATGATGGTTTGGGTGCGTTAAGTTGAGCACTAATTATAAAGCTTATGATCGAATGTCAAAAGTTCTTATATTAAAAATTCTTAGAAAGTTCGATTCAAATGAAAAATGAATCTAAAACTTATGATGAAATCCAAATAAAGCACCAGTAACTTAGTACCGCTAGTCCCAGGTATTGTAGCTCAAGTGACCACTCCGTTCAGCACTAGTTAAATGCAATAGAAATCTTCTATTCACATCAAACACATACCTACCAAAAATAACCTCTTCCACCGCTCTTTTCAACTCCATTGAGTTGAACCCTAGTATCGATGAAGCTGCCAAAATTGATGGTGATCTCAAAATTCAAATTAAAAAATTGCATTAAAAAGAGGATCATAAAATAAATAAAAAATGGCAGTGTCGGGGTATTTCATGGGGTAAAAACTTACCCGCACCGGGTGTTTACACCAAACCAATAGATATATGACATGTGTGTTGTATATGGGCTTCAATTATTTAACCATGGTAAATTACATGCATTAAGTAATATGCTACTCGCTTCAATTTGTACTTAGTTCCTTCCCTCTCTATAACGGTCACTGACCACCGCCGGCGATCTCACCCCAGCAGGTAAGCAACCCCACCCCCCTCACCCAAGC
>MU768066.1:87819-105808 GCA_026770625.1 Nicotiana glauca
CTTGAGTCGAGGGTCTCCTGGAAATAGCCTCTCTGCCCCTCGTGGTAGGGGTAAGGTCTGCGTACATATTATCCTCCCCAGACCCCACTTGTGGGATCATACTGGGACGTTGTTATTGTTGTTGTTGTTGTTAAATTACATGCATTCTCATCTAATTAAATCAATTAACCATAGTGAGTTAATATAGTTTGGTGTAAACTATTGGAATATCACATGGTTTGCACATGTGACTAGTTAGTTTGTTAGTTGAGCTGTTAATTAGTTAGTTAATGGTTGTTATAGATGTTAATGTAAGTTAAGGGTAGATTAGTCTTTTTACACTTTATCTCTTTTAGCTTCTTCTATATACAATGACATAGTGTATTGAATAGAATAATAGCTTGATCATTTTAATCAAGCACCGACTTCCTCTCCACACTTCTTCTAGATTCTTCCACCATAGGAGTTCCTTGTAAAGATCTGTATTTGAGCGTGGTATCAGAGCAGTGGATCTGGATCCAGTAGATCTCTGAAGTTATTTTTTCTATCTCGTCATTGTTTGGTCCAAGTTCGTTGAAGCTTGTTGTTTTCAGTCATGCCACAATCTGATCGTCCGTGTAGGCATCTGGTTCATCTGTGCCGGAGATGGTAACAATTGACCACAATCATCCGCTATACATTGGACCTTCCGATAATCCTAGCTCACTCGCAATACCAGTGAACCTCACAGGCTCGGAGAACTATAGGCTTTGGAGCATATATATGAGGATAGCACTCTTAGGAAAGAAGAAATTAGGCTTCATTAATGGTAGATGTAGAATAAATGCATATGAAGGAGAGCTGCTTGAACAATGGGAGACATGCAACGCCATTGTTCTCTCATAGATAATGAATAATGTGGCACCGAAACTTCTAGGTAGAGTTGTATATGCGGCCGATGCATATCAGGTATGGGAAGATTTGCGAGAGAGATTTAACAAGGTAAATCGTGTTAGGATTTTTTAGTTGTACCATAAAATTGCTACATTATCTCAAGGAACAAATTCTATTTCAGTGTATTTTTCAAGGTTGAAAGAATTGTGACATGAGTATGATGTTTTGGTTTCATTTCCTAATTGCTGTGAAAAATCGAAAGAACATGCAGAAAATTTACATTAACAAAGAGTTATGCAATTTCTATCTGGTCTGAATGAATCATATGACCAAGCTAGGAGACAAATTCTAATGAAAACAAATGCACCTAGTCTAAACCAAGCCTATGCTATGATTATTCAAGATGAGAGTCAATAGAAAATAGGTGTGAATGCTGTAACTTCTGATACGATAGAGCCTTTAGCTATGCAAGCAGGACGAGGAAGAGGTAGGAGACAATACCTACAATGTGATTTTTTGTCATCTTAAGGGGCATACTACAGAAAATTGTTATAAGATTGTTGGTTACCCTACTGATTATACTCTTAGAAGGAGATATGGTGAAGGAACAAGGTCTCAAGGTGAATGGAAACAGAATCTAAGCAATGGTAAATCTGGATGGACCAATTCTAATGCTTGTAGACAAGGTGGAAATGATGGTAATGCTGGTAGACTAGGTGGTTGTAGAAGAGAACCTATGGCTATGATTAACAATGCATATGTGAGTTTATTTTGTATGCAGGATATGAGTGATGGGCCTTCGGGAGTTGATGAGCACAAGATCACTACTTCATAAATGATCAGTATAACCAGATTTCGGATCTGTTAAACAAGGAGTCACATCCTGAGTCAAGCATAGCAAATATGGCAAGTCCAGGAACAAGTGCAGGAACAGGTCCAGGAACAAGTGCAGGAGCATGTGAGGTTAAATGTATGATGAGAAAGTTAGCACAAAAATCACAGGAGAAGGAATGGGTTGTAGATGCAGGTGCTACTCATCACATCACCTCTGATTTAGAGCTATTATCATATGTTAAAAGCATAAAGAAAACTGATAAAGATAGAATACATCTTCCAACAGGAGAGCAAGCTGATATTACTCATATTGGTAGTGCAATTCAATTAGACAAGCGAGAGATCAAAGATGTGCTTTATGTTCCTAACTTCAAGTTAACTTGCTCTCAGTAGCAAAGTTGACAAAGGAACTAAAATGTATTGCCAATTTCTTTCCTGATTTCTGTGTGTTTCAGGATCTTTGGAATGGCAAGGTGAAGGAGATTGGTAAAGAAAGAGGAGGCTTGTACGTGCTCAGAGGTTTAGCCAACAGAATAAATGCACTCACTGTTGTTTGTCATAACAGGCTAGGCCATCCATCTACATCACTAATGAGACATGTAGTAGGCTTAAACACTAAGAATAATGAGATGTCACATAAAAATTGCTTGATATGTCCACTAGCAAAGCAGACTAGGTTGAAGTTTCCATTAAGCAAGTCTAGATCAGTAGTAGCATTTCATCTTGCGCACATGGACCTATGGGGACCCTATAAGACTGCCACATTTGATAAGAAATGATATTTTCTAACAATTGTGGATGATTACTCTAGATATACATGGTTGTTCTTTTTATAGTTAAAATCTTAAGCAATAGTGGCAATAAGACAATTCATTGCCACGGTTCAAAATCAGTTTGGCATTGTGATCAAGATAATAAGATCAGACAATGGATCTGAATTCTTCAATGCACAATGTTCTGAGCTGTTAATAGGTCTTGGCATAATTCGTCAAAGTAGCTTCCCTTACACTCCACAACAGAATGGCATAGTGGAGAGAAGACACAGATACATACTTGACACTGCAAGGGCTTTTAACTTTCAGGGCTCAATTCTAACCAGATACTGGGGAATGTATTGTTAAGATAGCAGTATACTTGATCAACTGATTTCCATCAAGTGTTCTTGTGGGCAAAACTCCATATGAGTTGTTGTACCACAAGAATGCTAATATTGCAAATCCAAGGACTATATGTTGTTTGTGCTATGCACCAAATCTAGTCAAGACAGATAAATTTACAGAAAGTACCAAGGCAGCCATTCTCATGGGGTACTCTGAAACACAGAAGATAGGGGTGTCATATTCAAGGAATCAGAATTTCCTTTTTGTAAAAATTGTTGATACCCAATTTTTTCTTATATTTTTATACATGCATAAATACTTTCAAAATAGCATATAGATACATATATAAACATGCAAAAGAGTTTTACAATTTTTCCCATAATTTTAGAAATTTAAATTGATGTGTTTTCTTCCCTTTTATTCATAAAATCCCAATAATTATTTTTCAAGTTATTGTTATGATGATTTAGTCATTTAATTTCTATATTTATGCCAAAATTTTGTTAAAATATTTTTTATGCATTTTTATAATTGCATTGGTATTTTTAAGATATTGCATATAATTGCTAGCCCATTTAATGTATAATTACATTCTATATGCGTAAAATTGGTCACTATATTTTTAAAATGATAAATATATACTTTAAATCATTTTGGTACATAAAATTTTTTTCAAGAAATTGTTTATTATTTATTATAAATTAATATAGAAAAAATTGGCTATTTAAAATATAGCCAGATGGCATTTCAATTGTAGCCTAAATTTAATCCAACCCCAGCCCAATTTCTTATTAAATTACCCGACCCATACCCTATAAATGCCTACCCGACCCAAGACCCCATCAAATCCGGGCCGTTGATTTTGATCTAAAAAATCAACGGCCCTCATTAAAACTTACCTTTTTAATTCCCAAACAACCCCCTAACCCTAATAACTTCTCCACATCTGTCGCCCTAAAATCCCTCTGCTCTCAAAACACTCTCAAACTAATCCTAATCTTCAACCGACGACTTCTCTTCTCCGATCATCTCCGGTGACTTCCTTTCAAATCCTAAGCCTCCAATGGCCCCTCCATTGCCATGCTCATCTTCTCGAAGGCCTTCAAGGGCCCTGGGCCATACTGACTTGTATCTAGCGTTTGCTGGGCTGTTCATGGCTACTCCAGTGTGATTTTGAGCAAAATTACACTGTATTTATTACAATCTTTGAGTTTCTAAATAGGTTCTTCCATCTCTACTTGGGTTTCTTCTAAAACCCTAATTTTCGTCTACATCTCCTAGATCTGTGCCATTTTTAAACGATTCGAGTCTGTTCCTCTTATGTTTTACACTGTTCTTGAACTTCTTTTGCAAAAATAATCGATTTCAAGTTGATTTTCACTTTCTTCTAAAGTTAGGGTTTTTTAGAACTTCTTCTACACTTTGTTTAAATCAATTTTTATGTTTTAATTTCTATCCTTTGCATATCTCGACAGATTCTATTTTACTGCTTTTTCAACTCGCCTATGTTAAAAGCCCTAATTTTTAGGGTTTTTCGTTTAGTTTCTGTATATTAGCATGACTGATCGGTTCTCACTTTTTTGAGTTCTTGTGATTTCTTGTGAGTACCTCGCCTTGATATGCTTCTTCTGCGTTTCTCATCCTAAACTTATACTAATTCTGTGTGTTTGTGTTCATCTTGACTGTTCGTATCAAGACTCGCATCTTTCTCACTGATTCAATATTGTTTAACTTTCATGTTTGCTATAGTTGTGTGTCAATTCTTGACTATCCATGTCTTACTCTATTTATATGTCAAACATACTGACTCTTTTTCATGATGTTTTCTTTGATTAGTTCTGAATTCCCTGTTTCCTGCTGATTCAATATTGTTTAACTTTCATGTTTGCTATAGTTGTGTGTCAATTCTTGACTATCCATGTCTTACTCTATTTATATGTCAAACATACTGACTCTTTTTCATGATGTTTTCTTTGATTAGTTCTGAATTCCCTGTTTCCTGCTGATTCAATATTGTTTAACTTTCATGTTTGCTATAGTTGTGTGTCAATTCTTGACTATCCATGTCTTACTCTATTTATATGTCAAACATACTGACTCTTTTTCATGATGTTTTCTTTGATTAGTTCTGAATTCCCTGTTTCCTGNAACGCACCCTAGCAAAGATTCAAGTACTTTCCTTCCCTTTCCTTTAAACCCCCCCCCCCCCCCCCCCCCCCCGATTCCTACCTTTCTACTTAATTTTTCCTTGCCTTGTCTACATTATTACTTGATTCTCACATATTATTTCCTTTATTTAAACTTTCTGAATCTTGCCTTAGTTACATGTTCTATACTTGTACTATTTTCTAATCTTTCACCTATTCGTTGTACTTTATCTATGTATGATTTCTTTCCTTATTTATCACTTGTTCTTACCATTGAGTTAACTCCTCAATTAAAGGGAGTACTTGCCTTGATTGCTTGACTGATTGATTCTGAGTTCCATAACTACTAGTGAACTTTGATTTTTACCTTATTTACTACTTCTTTTCAACCTATAAATACATTAGTCTTTCATTAACACAAATTACGAACTCTTGGTCCAAAAAACACTCTGCTCTCTTTTCTTGCTACTTGCTACTGCTCTAAGTTAGCCGACTGCAAGCCAGGGCTAATCATTGTGTTCTCCTGCTCTTTCACTTTTCTTGTTATCTTCTTTACTGGTATGTCCTAGTTTCAATTCAAAGTTTCAACAACAATATGATTCTTTTGTTGCTTCAGTTCATTGTATTTCTAGTTTGCTTCTATTTGTGGTTTTGCTGTGAAATTTGTAGTTAATATGTTTACATTATTAGCATGTTATGAACTTTCCTTCTTTTAGAATCAGTGTACTACCCCATCTATTTGTTTCTGAGCATTCCTCGACCTTTGCTTGATTATGTGTTCGCAATCAAGCGTTGCATGAACCCCAAACCCCCTGACCCCTGTTTGTGACTACTGAATTTGCTTTGGTTCTGTGACTACTGGCTATGTACGAACCTGTTTTAAGATGTTATTTTTGGACTGTTATTCATCACTCCAATCTCTTTCAAATTGTCTCTGTGGTTTTACTAAAATTACTTTCGAACAAACTTCCTTTTTAAATATAGTCTTTTACTAAAACCTTTCAAATTTTATCAAGCACTTTCACTTTACTCCGACAGCAATAAGTTCTGCCTCCTCCAGTATGTGTACTGCCTTGGGATCCTCTTGAGAACCCTTTGAACGCTGGCATACTAAGGCTGGCCTTCAATTTGGTTACCAGGTCTAGGTGTAAGCAGTGCCCGAGATCCTTGAGGTCCTTAGGGAACTTTGATGCACCTAGACTATAACATTTTCTATGGAATTGAGGCATTTGAGGCCATTGGAGGCTTTGGAAATCTGGGCCTAATTGAAGGATCCCTATAAAATAGCTTCTTATTTTCTAATTTACTTATGTAATTCATTTATATGGTCTGTAATAATTTGTAAACAGATATTGGGATAATTAGTAAAAAGGGATGGTAGTTACATGTTTGTTGAAGTAATACGGGTAGCATGCTCATAGGACTTTACATTTTGATTTGATTGCTTAAACAATTAGAAATCATGTTGATAGGGCTTTGCATTTTGACGTGTTTAGAAACCATGCCTATAAGTCTCAAATAATTCCATAATAGAATTCATGTCTTTAATGCCTTAAAAACAGCCTAACAAGTAGATGCCATGCCTATAGGATGTAATTTAGCCCAGATTCTGTTATAACAAGTGGTTATATATGTTTCCATGCCTGCAAGTCTTTAAAATCATACTTAAATACCTAGATGTCATGCCTATTGGAAATGCTACCAAATCCTGCCTATGGATCCCGCTTAATTTTGGTTTAAAGGACTCAATCCGGTTATCGTTTAGTTCACTTCTGAATTAGTTTAATTAGGTATTTCATATTTTCTGAAACAAGTTCTTTAAAACTGTCTCAATCTTTCATTAGACATCATGCATATAAGTATTATAGAAATCTGTTTCAAAACCTGCTTTGTTTTTATTGTATAAATGTACTAATCAGTGCTCCGCGTATAGGCAAGCCTTAGGGCATTTTTCTGCAATTCTAAAAGTGTTTATTGCTCAAGGTTTTCTCTGATATTAATCGGTTTCAAAACCAATAGGCAACTACTAGGGTCATTACTGTTGAGTTTTGTAAAAAAATAAATTGCTTGCCTCCTGGATGTCCACCTAAGCATCCAGCCTTAGGATACTGTTCAATAGAAAGCCCTTAATTGTGTTTGAGTCGTGCTGTTTCTGTGTCTTGTTTGAGGAGGAAATTTTGAGCCTTTAATTGCTCCCTTTATCTAATGCGCTAAAAGTCCTAATTTTTTTTTGCTTGTCTCCTTAGAGTTTTCACCTTTAAAACCTTAGGGGTTTGTCTATAACCACCTGTAGGTAGAGGTCCTAAATCCCTCCAGGACCACTAAGAAGGGACGGGTAACAACACATAATAGAGATCGTTGACCAAACACTCGCTCTGCATGACCATTAAGGGGATGGGAGGGTAGATATATATATGATGACCGGTGCGCTAATGCCACACGTAGCTCCTTTCTAAGGAGTGATTACCAGGCATTGTACTGATGTAATCCTATAGACTAATCAACTTAGGACCTCCCTCTCCCCAAATCCTTTTAACTTGAAGCTTTACTTTCCTTCTTTATGCAATTATTTGCTTAAATTGTTTATTTTGTTAATGGACTAATTTGTAAGTATAAGTTCGGTCGGGACCCACCATTGTGGACTATGAGGGGTGCCTAACAACTTCCCCTTGAGGTTATTTCGAGCCCTTACCCTAATCTCTTGTAATGCAAACTAATCTAAGAGTTAACCACTCTAGGTTCCCTAACGCACATTAAAAATCTCTAGGTGGCCATTCTTCAAACACCTAATTCCCAAAAGGAAATGAGTTATCACCACCCTTGAATGTCGAAACCCGGACTTCTCCCCCCGCGTGGGAGAGGGAAAAAAGGGGGCGCGACAACATGGCGACTCTGCTGGGGATAATTAGGATCTTACCATAACGAACTTACTCTTATTAGTCCAAGCATGCTTTTTCCCGTACCCTCTTCCCTTATTTTAGTTTTGACTATCTGTTCTTTTTTTAAGCATTTATTGCTCTTTATTCTTGAAACTGATTTGTCGCTTTGTTTCCTTTTTGTAACTGTATTTCAATTTTTAAATATTGTATTTATTTTTCCTTATGTGAAAATACTTGACAACTTGTTATTAACTGCTGCATAAATCATGCTCCACATCATATTCCATTCGTGCGTATCAAATCCTATAGCAACGCTTTGATGAGTGGTTGCACTCTTCCTATTTACTACCTTTAAATTCGAAAATGCTTATTTGCGGTAAAACGAATCGATCAGTGGTGTAGTCAATGGTTTCGTGCCTTCCCCCTCGAGTTTTCCACTCGAAGGTACCAGTCTAAAACCCTATAGAAACCTTACTCTGGTCGAAATTGTGCATGTATCATGGTCAAATCTAGCCGGATCAATTTTGTTGTCCACATAATGATCCATTAAGACAAGCCTTATCCGAATTCCATCGGGTTTTCCATAATCCCAACGGATACAGCCACGTTTTGTGCATTAATTTGGAGAACTAAATGCTGAGATGTTGATCACAAATGTATAAATAGTCGAGTCTGATGGGGGTAAGGTCTAACCTTTTGTTTTGCAGGAAATGAAGCACGAGGTCCCCAGCTTCGGTATTGTTAGTATACCCTCACTCTTATTAGAATGATGGAGGAATCTTACATTGGATGACCAAATCAATGAATGGAAAGAAAGGGCCGTCAAGACTAGCGAAAAGCTAGAATATCTAGAATACAGCCTGTTGGAATTGGAAGGAAAAGTGAGAAAGAGAGTCTCCGATTGCCAGAACGCTGAGGAAAACGAAGAAGAACATTTGGCAAAGGCATTTTTACTAATGAGCCTACGCGAACTGGGGGATTTGATCGACAAGAGCATTCAGCCTGAAAAAAGTACTTCCGAGACCAAATACACTAGGATTACTTGCTTTTCGAATGTAATAAGGCCAAGTGCGAGTAGTAACTTATCTTTTATATTACCTTAGTATTATTTTTATGAAGCATTTATTGGCATTAAAAGTTCTCCAAATCTATTTATCGCTATACCTACCTCGGGCACAACAAGGCTCCCAAATTAGGACGCGAATTCATATTTCCGCAATTATGTGTTTAAATACTGCAAATATTTCAGGATCCTCACTGACTTGTTAACTTTTTTTGTTTTTGCTCATTTTTATTATTATTCCCATATGCTTAGGTTGGTTCGATCATACTGGCCTCATCAGTATATTACACTGGATCCAGATGTCCTCCACCTACTCCTCCTCCAAGCAACACAAAGGGCAAAAGAAAGGCAAAGATGGATGATTTCAGTGGTATCCGAAAGGAGAATATTGGGAATGCAGAAACCTCTGATGGTCGTAGTACTCCGGTCCCAAATGATCTGGTTTTAAGGGTGGAGCAAAAGATATTAGAACTGCAAGAAGAACTTGAGCAAGTTCACAACTTGGAAAACCTGTCGCTTACCCTGAATGTCCCTGACATCAACCAACATAACACCAAAAACCCAGCACCTCCTCAAAGCACACAAAATCCTCCCACACCAAATCAATACGCAACTTCACCCCAGAATGCCAACCCATTTCTAGCTTCGCTGCAACAACACCATCAACCAATTCATTACCCATCAACCACCACTTACCACAATCCCCAAAATACACCACCACTCATTCCTGATCTACATAACTCTACCAATAACCACGAATACACCCATCAAAGCAACCTCATCTATGTGGAAACCATACCTCATTCTACCCAACTAATCTCCTGTACACCGGAAACCTCCGAAAAGGATTTGCTCAAGAAGTTAACCAGCCGAGTTCAAGGTGTTGAGGGCGACAAAGGAATAGAGGGTTTGAACTATGAGGACTTATGCATACAACCAGATGTCGAACTGCCAGAGCGGTACAAACCTCCCAAGTTCGAAATATTTGATGGTACAGGTGATCCCAGGGTTCATCTAAGAACTTATTGTGACAAACTTGTCGAGGTCGGGAATGATGAAAAGATCCGAATGAAGCTCTTTATGAGGAGCATTATTGGGGATGCTTTGTCTGGGTATATAAGCCAAAATCCCAAGAAGTGGTCAAATTGGGTAAGCATGGCGTCGGATTTCATGGACCGATTCAGGTTCCACACAGAGAATGCACCGGATGTCTTCTACATCCAAAATATTAAGAGAAACCTACTGATACCTTTCGTGAATATGCTACCCATTTGAGGTCGGAAGCGTCCAAGGTCAGGCCATCCTTGGACGAAGACAGATGAATAAATTCTTTATCAGGGCACATGACCCGCAATATTATGAGAGGCTGATGGTTATCAAAAATTACAAAGTCTCTGACATCATCAAACTTGGAGAAAGGATTGAAGATGGGATCAAGAGCGGAATGGTAACAAACTTCGAGGCTTTGCAAGCCCCGAATAAAGCATTACAGTCAGGTGGCATGTCGAAGAAGAGAGATGTTGGGGCAGTAATGGTAGCCCAGGGCCTAAAATCCCCACTTGTCTGTAAAACACCTCCACCCATATACCAAACACCTCCACCCACGTACCAAGCATCACCGCCCACATATCAACCTTCATCTCCCAGATACTCCCAACCAGCCTCTGTCCATCACACCTATAACTCCCAATCCCACTTCTAATCACCACCAGTACGTCAAAATTATCCAAGACCACGACCTAACTTTGATCGCAAGTCACCGAGATAGTATACTGCCATTGTTGAGCCCATCGACCAATTATACAAAAGGTTGAAAGTTGTTGGTTATGTTACTCCTGTTCCCACTATGGCATTAGAAAATCCATCCCAGTGGGTCAATCCGAATAAGATTTGTGCGTACCATTTTGGTATGAAAGGGCACACCACTACTGAGTGCAAAACATTGAAGGATAAGATCCAAACTCTAATTGACTACAAGGTCATACAAGCAAAGGAGGTCGTACCTAATGTCCCAACAATCCCCTCCCTGATCACAGAGGTGATGGTATACATGCGATAGAGACAAATGAAGAATGGGACCCTGAGGGGTCGATCAAGCTTATTCGGGAAGGCGATAACTCTAAGGTCGCAGTCACACTCACCCCTATTGTGGTTCAGACTCAGGCAATGATCGAGGTTGAGGTAACTATATCAGATCCATTCGAGGTAGAAGTGGCTCCGCCCGCAGCCACCCCCACTCCATTTGAAGTAGAAGTAGTCACACCCTTCACTATGACAATATCCACCACAACCCGATTCAACTCAAAAGCAATACCCTGGGATTATGTTGCTGAGGATCGGCGGAAAGGGAAGGCCAAGGTAGAGGAATCTAATGTGGCACAGGGAATGACTAGGACCGGAAGAGTCTATACACTTGAACACCTAGGATGATCAAGTAAGGAGGCCACTGCTAGGAAACCTATTATTGAGACTGGGCCAGATGTCCTGTGGAGGAAAGTACAAGCAAAGGAGTATTTTATTGTTGACCACCTGAACAAAGTCCCTGCTCAGATATCTATCATATCACTATTGCAGAATTCTGAGGCACACAAGAATGCCATAATGAAAGTGTTGAGCGAGGCCTACATACCCAATAATATCACCGGCGGAGAAATGGCCAACATTGTTGGGAAAGTACTAGAAATTCATAAGATCATCTTCCACGAAGATGAGCTACCACCCGAGGGCGGAATCATAATTGAGCATTACATATTACGGTGCAATATGAAGACAAGTTCATTGCTAGGGTCTTGGTTGATGGAGTATCGAGCCTAAGCATTTGTCCATTGGACACTCTGAAAAGGATGGACAAAGGTTTCAATGAGATACGGGCAGGAAGCATGAATGTGAAGTCTTTCGATGGGTCCTAGAGGGCTACAATCGGGGAAATCAACCTTCGATTGCAGATGGGGCCAACTTGGTTCGACGTTGAATTTCAGGTGCTTGATATACCAGCCTCATATAACCTTTTATTGGGTCGGCCATGAATCCATGCTACTGGAGCTGTGCCTTCCACGCTACATCAAGCCGTGAAGTTTGAATGGAATCGCCAAGAGGTAATCATTCATGGAGATGGAAGTAACCCCATCTACACTAGTCAGACCATCCTAGCCATTAGACATAGAAGAAGGATATGAGGGAAACCTACCATCACATCGGATGGGTCAATGCTGTCGAGAAGAATAAGTGGTGGAGTAATAAGATAGAAAGAATATTAGCATGGTCTGGATATGAACCCGGCAAAGGATTGGGAAAGAACCTCCAAGGTATCACCAAACCAATACATCTGAAGAATTATGGTACCACATTTGGGCTCGAATACTAGTACACATGACAAGAATATAGGAATTGGTCGCCTCCATGGCGCAGACCATATTACCCACTTGAGTAGCCAGTGCCACGTCTGGAACAAGCGTTTCACCAAGCTGACACAATATGGGGGACCACGGAAGAAGAAGCACTAGCAGGGTTGAATAATTTGTTCTTGGAAGATGAAGACATGGATTGCAGTGCCATAATTGAGGGGGAGGAGGAAGAAGGTCTCACTATTTAGACTATGGAGAATGGAGTCGTTCTTAGAAACTAGACCGCCACACCATCCCGAGCCCCTCAAGTCCCTGGGTAGCTTGACAAAATTTACTTCTATAAGCCATTCTAGGCATTTAGGATTTCCTGTAATTTTGTTTTAAGCTTTACTTGTTTCAAAATGAATGCTCGATTCATCGAGCCGTACTTTGTCTGGATAATTTTTCAAGTTTTAATCAAATGAATTTGCTATTTATTATTCACAACTATCTTTGCATTTTTTCTTTTCTATAGCATTATTGTTACTTTTCCTGATGAACCAGTAACTGTGGCATGTAATGAGGCAACATAATATGAGGATAGTGATTCAGAGGAAGAGGATGAGATACCTGAGGAAATTGTCAGGGAGGTAGAAAACTTTGAGAATAAGCATAAGTCCAATCTGGACGAAACTGAAGCGGTGAATTTGGTAGACGCCAAGACCGTCAAGGAGACCCACATCAGCATTCACCTATCAACTACAGAGAAGGAGGAATACATTCGTTTTCTAAAAGAATATAAGGATATTTTTGCATGGTCATATGATGATATGACCGGTTTGAGCACATCTATAGTGGTTCACAAGTTGCCTACTAATCCCATGTGTCCGCCAGTCAAACAGAAGCTCAGAAAATTCAAACCAGATATGAGTTTGAAAATCAAGGAGGAAGTTACCAAGAAGATCAAAGCCAAGGTTCTCGGGGTGGTTGGGTACCCAACCTAGTTAGCTAACATTGTGCCAGTTCCGAAGAAGGATAGGAAGGTCAGAGTATGTGTTGACTACCGGGATAGAAACAGAGCAAGTCCCAAGGACGACTGTTGATACCCAATTTTTCCCTAAGTATTTTATATACCCAAATTACTTTCAAAATTACATATACATGCATATATAAGCATACCCAAGTGTTTTAGTATTATTCCCAAATTTTTAAGAATTTTTAAAATCAATTTATTGTATATTTTAACAGTATAAAATCTAATAATTATTTCCAAAATTATTATTTTGGTGAATAACTTATTTTATTCTCATATTTACACCAAAATATAATTAAGGTAATTTTGTATATTTTTACAAATTTGTTTGGTATTTTTAAAGCTAATTGCATATAAATACAATTATAGCCTATTTTTACGATTAATAGTGTTTTATAATTGTAAAATTAGTTCCAATATTTTTTAATTAATACATATGTATTATTAATTGGTTCAGCATCTTTAATTTTCTTTTAAAATCACTTTTCACTATTTTTATAAAATAAAAGGGAAAAACTGGCTATTTAAAATGTAGTCCCAATTCGTTCCAATTGTAGCCTCATTTACATTTCAATTTTAGCCTAAAACTTGACCCAATTTCAAACCCAAAATCAGGCCAGCCCAATCCCATTTAACCCAACCGATAACCCATTTATCTAACCTGCCCGGATTACCTTTTAATCCAGGCCGTTGATCATTTTGATCAACGGCCCAAACACGCCCTTTCCTTTTTTAATTTGCCAAACCCTCCCCAACCCTAATTCATTTTCTTTCAACCGCTACCTTGAAACCCCTCGTCTCTAAAACTCTCTCCCAACACCACCTCAAACCCTAGCCGCCGCCTCTCACCGGAACCCTAATCTATGGCTCATCAGGCTCATCGGAGGTCTATCTAGCCTCTCATGGCCTCTGTGTGCTCACTTCTAAAGGTCCAACGACTAGATCTTGAAGGATTCCGACCAAGCCCTAATCTATGGCTCATCAGGCTCATCGGAGGCCTATCTAGCCTCTCATGGCCTCTGTGTGCTCACTTCTAAAGGTCCAAAGACCAGATCTTGAAGGATTCCGACCAACCCTACTCGATGATTGTTCTCCGGTCGTCTTCGACCTTTTTTCGGCCAGCCGTGTCTATTCAAGTTCGATCTTCGACTTCTCTGCTCAGATCGATGGTTTCCAAAGCCTATCTCTTCTCTTGGGTTTCTTATGAAACCTTAATCTTTGAGGTTCCTTTGATTTATTTTAGATATGTTCTGACCCTATGTGTGTGTGAACCTTCTATTCATTTTTCTTTAATGTTTGCTTTCAAAAACTCATATTTCCTCAACTAGGGTTTCATGTTATTTTATTTCGAACATCTCTTCTCTGAATCTCGACATGTTTTTACTGTGTTTGGCTATATTATCTTCTATCTGAACTTGCATGTTGAAATTTTCTTGGGGATTTTGTTTGAGTTTCCTGGTCTGTTTGTTAATGGTTGTTTGATTCACCTTATTTTTATCTGATTTAGCATGTTAAAAGCCTGAATTTTGGGATTTTGTTTGAGGATCTGTTTATTATTCACTTGACTTACCTTCTCCTATATCTGATTTAGCATGAGTGAAAACCCTAATTTTTGGGGCCTATCCGAGATTCTAAACCTGTTTATTTGTCTGACTGCTCATCTTCTCTAAATTCATTTGATTTTCGAAAACCCCAATTTCTTTGGAGACTATTCAATTTTTTTGAAGTTGTTTGTGCAACTCGTTCGTTGAAATTGCAGTGTGCTTCCATTCTCTTGACTATTTTTGGTCCTGAGCTCTTTGCATGCTTTTGATTTTTTCTTTATTGTTAAGCACTGAAACTTGACTATCATGTCTTCTAGTTACTGCTACATGCTATTATTTCGCCACAACTTAGCTTCACGTGATTATTATTTGTACATTCATGTATATATATACTGAGTTCTTTCTGTAACTTATGAGTAATTTTTCAAAATTTCCTTAGTGTGATTCTGATTGCACTTTTATAATTGATTCTTTCCTTTACTGTCTTGATTTCCATTGTTTCTTGGACGTGTTTGAAATGTTTTTCTTTTGACCCTGCTTTTCTACTCAAGCTGATTTGATTCCATTACCTTAATTACATTAGTATGGGATTCTTACAAACCTTTCCTTAATTAAGGTCTAATGAACCTAACCCCTAATACATGTGGTGTACTCGCACTATGCTGAAAATCTTTCCTTATTTGTCATGTCCATCCCTGCGTGATTTCTTTCCTTATTTAACACTTGCATGCTACCGTTTGATTTAATTCCTTAATTAAAGGAAGTCTTTGATACTGATTTGATTTTAATTGACACTTGTTCCCCTGATTATTGCTGAACTGCAATCCTTGCCTTATTTTTCTGCCTGTTTTTACACTATAAATACTCTCCTCCCCTCTCTTTCAACACACACGAACACAGAATAATCTGAGTTCACAATTCACCTTCACTTATACTCTCTCTTTTTCTGATACTTGCATTGCTGTGGACTGTATTTGCTTTCTTCTGCACTCTTTTGCTTCTATACTGGTATGTCTCAATTAGTTTACATGCCTCAACAACAATGTGTTTAAATCTGCCCATTTGTTTACCTTTTCCTTTACAGTCCAGTATTTAAATAATGTGTGCAATTGCTTATTTGTTGTGAGTTTGATACTTTATGAATTCCCTTACCCCCTTACCCCTTTTTATGTGAGTTATTGTTTGGGGCATAGCAGCTCTCCAATATTGTTGTCTATGATCCTGAACTGGGTTCTTTGAATCCCTAACTCAATCAATTCCCACTCCTTTTACCCTTTTATGTGCTTGAGCCCTGGACTTGGGTCTGATAGTGTCCTAATCACTATCGAGACTTTGGTCTGACCTTCAAAAGGTCTGCTCCTAACTTGTTCAACCAAACAAATGGTCAGGGGTGCGCCAACCTACTTTATGGCTAGGTATGACCACCACCTGTCATGGCTCCATAATTCCCTTTCACTTTGCATTTATTACTAGCTATAAGTTCTGCCCCTCTCTTGCAAGCCATGCTTTGGGACCCCTGAGCTCCCTCTGAACTTAGATGCCTAAGAGCAGGCTCTTCCATACTGCACTATTCTAATTCTGATAATATCCTGGGTGTAACCAATGCCTGGAATCCCTGAGATTCCTTGGAACTTTGAAACACTTTGGATAAAGAGAAGGCTTTGGAAATATGGATCCTGGAGTTGGTTAAATACATATTATTGGACATTAAGGTTGAATTAGGCTGCTCAGATCTAACTGTTAGCTTTTGATGTATCTTTTAATTTCTAGTTTGATTCATTGGGTTGTAATAATTTTGTATGAAACTCGGGGATTATATTAAAAGGGTGTGGGAGGGGTCTTTATTTTTCTTGCATCCAAAGGGTATAAATCATGACTTAGGATTTATTTTATCAAACTAGAAATCATGTCTATAGGAGCTCTAATACTGATTCAATCACATAGAGACCATGCCTATAGGATTCAATGCTTAACTCACCTAGAAAGCATGTTTATAGGATTTAATCCTCATATTCTGTAACTATGCATCACGAGATCCTGCCTGTATAAGTATAAAATTTCCTGAAAATTAATAGATGTCATGCCTATAGGATACGCATATTCATTGGGCAAATTTTAGGATTAATTAAACAAGCATCTTTTCACAAGTTCATTAACAAGTGTTAAAATCAATAACATAGATATCATGCCTATAGGATTTTGCATCAAACTCGTTTGGCCCTTTTAAAGCAGTAATAATTGGTTAATTGGTTCTTAGATGCCTAACTTAGTAACATTTTCAAAACTTTAACCTTTGATAAGACTCTTACAAACCAGTGTGCATTTGTCCGCAAAATCAAGTTCTTCAAATTTGCATATCTTTTCTAACACAGCTTCTCTAATATTCTGCCTAAATGCATTCCTTTTCAAAACAATCCCTGAACTCGTTGTTTAAATCAGTTCCGCAATTTACTTTTTTAAAAAGTTCTGTCTCTTCTGGATTTCAACAACTACTCTTTCTGCATGTACAATTGAAACATCCCTCCGATCCCTTTTTGAAATTCATTTCTTAAATGTTGTCCTAAGTCTGCAGCCCCCCTTTTCTTTAAAAACACTTCTGCATTAGTTACCTTCTAAAAATCAGTGCTTTCTTTAAAACAACTCGCGTCAAATGCCTTAATATCCGACAACTGTATCCGAGTTGCCTAATGTAGACTTTCTGTCTAAATATATGTGTTGGACCAGTCCGCTCGCTGCTTAAATTTAATCTAAGACCAAACCAGTATTTGTTAAGGCATGCTAAACGAAATGATTGTTTGATTTCTGGGGTTAATTTGAGCCTTGTATGATTGTTTGTTATCCCTTCTACTTGCTACTTGTTTTGAATGTCGATTAGAATTTTATCCTTGAAACTCCATAAAGGCCTCCATCCCTTTCTTTCCCCTTTAGTATTAGAAGTCCTAATACCCCGGGACTGATAGGATTGGGACGGGTAATAGCATATGGTAAGAAAATGATACCGTTTCGCGCTTTAATACCTTAACGGGATGGGAAGGGTAGACATGGAGATGATTATTACACGATAACATTTCGCGTACAATTAAGTACCAGTGTTGTGCGAATGATCCATGTAATGTATAAACCTATAACCCCCCCCCCGTTATTAGTTGTTATTCTCAGATTTTTCAAAAGCTGTCCAAAACTTTTCAAACTTCCATCTTTTGTTTATTTCCTT
>MU768067.1:6780-17015 GCA_026770625.1 Nicotiana glauca
ACATGTGAATGGTGACATGATTACTTGATTCTCTGGAGCGTTGGCTCAAAATAGTAGAGTGGGTTATAAGATAAGAAAAGTAAGAAAAAGAAAGCGTTGTTGATTATTCCCTTGCCGGGACGTTTGGTTGAACTTGTTGGATTCTTTCCCTTGCCGGGATTTTGTCAAATATTTGCTTATTTTTATGTCCCTTAATTGTGACTGTTGTTTGGAAAGTCAGACTGTTAAATGACATTGAGGATCGGGTTACGCGCCACAACAATGATATTGAGGATCGGGTTGCACGCCTCAATAATGATATATGAGGATCGGGTTGCGCGCCGCAACAATGATACATGAACAATGATATGGGTCGGGTTGCACGCAACAACAGTGGTATTTGTGGAGCGGGTTGCACGCTGCAACAGTAGTATTTGTGGAGCGGGTTGCATGCCGCAACAGTGGTATTTGTAGAGCGGGTTGCACGTCGCAACAGTTATTGATATCATGTGTTTGTATTGAGTATTGATTCCTTGTTCATTGTGAATCTAGCTACTTTAGTTTGTTACTCGGGATTACTGTTAATATTGTATTTCTCCATAGCATGTTTTCCCCTCCCATGTTATTAATTTCCTTGTATTCGATTTCTGCTGTATATTTATGACTGCACAGGTTTATGTGGTGTCCAGTCTAGCCTCGTCACTAATTCGCCGGGGTTAGGCTAGACACTTACCAGCACATGGGGTCGGTTGTGTTGATGCTACACTTCTGTATATTTTTGCACAGGTCCAGGTTTTGAGGAGCAGCATCAGCATTAGTGCGGGAGCAGGATTTCATTTTTACGAGACCGAGGTAGCCTTGCAGGCGTCCGCAGGCCCGACGTCTCTTCTTTATGTTCTCTTTTAGACTGTTGCCTCATTGTTTTCGAGACGGACAACTTATATATTTTTTTAGACCATTTTATTTAGTATATTCTTAGTAGTTCGTGAGTACTGTGATACCAAATCTTGAGTAGAGACTATTAATGATTGTTCCGCGTTATGATTCGTAATTATAAATCAGACTTCCGCTATGATTCTTGTTAAATTTCATGTTCTATATTGATGCTGTAAACTGTTAAAGTAATTGTCTAGTAATGAAAGGGTAAATAAGTTGGCTTGCCTAGCTACCACGAGTAGGCGCCATCACGATCCCGATGGTGAAAATCTGGGTCGTGACATGGTGGTGCAGCTGCGATATTTGAACCTTGACGAGACCTTTCAACATGAACTTCAGCCCCTTCTTCAAACTCATTTTCAGCCACAAATATCTTGAAATAAGGCCTCATACCATCAATTGTAACATCAAGGAGATACTATTGCAAATCATTGTCATTCTTAATAAAGGAATGAGGAATCTTGTCCCTCTTCGGTGTAATGCTAAGCATATATGTAATATTCAAATTCCTCGGAGAACATGTTAGTTTTTCACATTTAATAATGGCATCAACAAATTCGTCAAATGTACAAATGCTAGGTATACGAATAGGTACTGTAACCTTTGTATATGAATCCCAATTACAACTAGTTGGCCCCTCGACCCATTCACCAGAATATAGACCGCATACTAACATATAATCTTCTATCAGTCTATTATGAACCGGTGTTCTATTCTTATACTGATCTATTATAGTAGTTGAGCACTGTGCAGAATTTTTTTTTACAGAAACCTAAATTAACAATGACGAAGAAGATGAGATAAAAACACTTACCAGATGAAGGAGGTACACAATATACCACATAGAATGAATTATCAATCTAATATATCACCAATTTCTTCCCCAAATTTGAAAGATCTGAAAAACCCCCAAATTTATCGATTTCTTCAAAGTAAATGATAAATCAAAAGAATGAAGTTATGAGAGTGATATAGAAGAAGGGACGACCTATGTATGTTGAATGCAAGAAAAACAAGCTGCAATAGAGGAATCAGCCGTGGAAATGGGGATTGGGGCGGCAGATGAGGTGGGAAGGGATGGGATCCTCTTTTTTAAGAAAATCTGGTAATATTACATTTATATATATTGGGGCTAAAGTGTAATAGCTGAAACTTGAGTGATAAAGACCTAACTTTCCTCATTCACTTTATAATCCCACTTAACCATTAATTAAGCATGAAGGTCAATCCCACAGCAATTAAACCTGAAGGTCACTTGATCAATTCAAGTTTACAAAAAGGTCACCTCGCCAACTACCCCGTGTTTGTACCCCACTACAAACCCTAGCTAAACCATGTTTTTTAGAATTATTATGTCATCATTGTATTATAATCAGTTCGAACAAGTTATTTTTAATTATTTTTGAAGTTATCTAATTAAGCTTGCATTGACGAATACCTTTAGCCAGGGGTGTACATGGCGGATTGGTTCGGATTTTATCAAAATCAAACCAAATTAACTATATCGGTTAGGATTGGTTCGATTCTGTTGGTTTTATTTGGAGTTTTTTTTTATAAGAATATTATTTCAATCTTACTTTATTAAAGTTGCAGATAAAATTTAGAAAGTGAATATACGTTTAGTAAAAATTGACAAACATATAATCTATTAAAATATTCTTATGGGAGAATTTTTTAGTAGTACATAATAGTTATTTTCTTAGCCGTCTAATAATAGATTTTCTGTTAATATATGCTTTCAAGGTTAGCCGGATTTAAAATTAAACATGAAAAATAAATATAAAACTTAAATAATGTTATGTTCTATTTAATTTTAAGTTATCGAAATAATATTTCACATTCGAAAAAGATATAAGAATTTAAAAATTTTGACATATAAATATGGAAGAACAAAGAGATTTACGCATTACAATAACACTTGATAAGAAAATGATGATATAACCCATTATTTAAAGTAAATAAAAATGGATGCACTTCATAGTTCTATTAAAACCATGAGAGAATCTCAAATATTTCTAGATATTTTTTTAAGAAAATTTTGTATAGTCTTAAAAGTATATATAAGAATAATATATTTATATGTCGTTTTGGTTCAAGTTTTTTACTCAAACCCAAACCAAACTTAATCGAATTTATAATTAATTTAATTTAACTTTTTAATTTGGTGCGATTTTCCGAATCGATTTGAACACCCCTACCTCTAGTTGTAGGTCACTTTAGCCTACATTAATAAGTAAAGGGGAAAGGAGTTCTATTGAGGTGCCTGAAATTACTCAAATGTAATAATCATAGGTGCGCACATGTTTACCATCAACATATTTCCAATTGCTTCTTAGATTTAGAGCCCATTTGAATGGGCTTATTCTACAGATGACTTTAAAACGATTTTATCTTAAAAGCACTTAAAACAAATCAATCCAAACGGGCTCTTAATTTCCTTTTCATATACTAGTTCTAGTCTTCACACTCAAAATGATTACTTTTCGTCATATCCTAATTCGAGCCGTTTCCCAACATTTTTTGTTCTTATCTATTTAGTGTGATTTTTAATGCTATCGTTGTCAAACGCATGTTAGCTATTAATTCTAAGAAAAAGATAACCAAATTTGTTGTAATGTGCTGCAACTTTAACCACCCATGATATTAACCATGATTTAGTAAATAAACAGCCAGTAATGTGTTTGATTACTGCTCCAACTGATGCAGCATCGAACCTCCATACACTTTTGGATAGAAACAAAATTATACACCTATTCTTAGTTCTAATTTTAAAATGCTACTACACCTTTTCTTAATTATGATTTCAAAATGCTACATCTGAAAAAAAGAGAAAAAGTTGATCTCCATTGCCAAATAGGAGTAACAAAGAATGCATCAAACATTCAGTGGCTTCTCTTCAAGAACCAGACATGTAGGTATATCTAGTCTGGGCTCCAATAAGTAGTTCAATAAGTTTTTCTGCACATCAAAGAAAAAAAATTGTTAGGAAGGATAATGTCAAAATTTACATCAACAATGTTAAATGAAGCAACTCTTGAAACTCGGTACAAAAGTGCGTTAAAAATACCTGCGAAAAATCCAACTACAGGAACATGTTCTACAATTTTTTGAGTGTTTTCAAGTCTTCGCCTGAAATCATTTTAAGGCATTAGCATTACTTTGATTTCTGTTATTCTCTTTTCTGCGTTTCTTGTATGAAGCACCTAACAAGAAATGACAGAAAAAGAGTATCTTTACCTGGTGTATTCGGAGAAAAATGGATCTCGCATGAGGTAAAGCACCCAAAGCAGCTTCCTCCTTTTTAACTGCAGTTTTTAGAGTAAAATATATACCATCTAAAGATGAAGCAAAATTTTATGGCTGCAATAAATAAACTCAAAAGCTAATGAACAAATCAGATGAATATTTAAAGGGAAGAAAGGATGAGACATAAAGCAAGAAATGGAATGAGAATCCATAGTCTCCACAAGACAAAATAAGAAATGCAGATTGACAACTGACAGATTCCTAGTGGACAGGGCCTTCCACCTAAGGTTGAAAGCACGAGTCACCAAGAGGGATTGAAAAAAAACCACTTTTAGCCCCCAGGGAGATGGGATTTTTGCCATATAAAAAACATAAGATATTCAGATTGGTTCAAGAACTGTAATTTTCAAGAACGTCAAGACGAAGAGTGAGAAAGACCAATAACACGCTATTCCATCCACCACTGAAAGAAAAACGTCTGAAGCAACACTGCTAAATGCTTAATATGATTTTTTGGTTACCAGAATAGCAGAAAGGTACACCTCTTATTTTCTTTTTTGAGGGGATAAAATCCTTTTCTTTTATGGGGAGAGGGGAGGTACCTTTAAGGATAATAAAAGTGAATCAGATATTTTTTTTTTTTTTTTTTTTTCGTGGTTTCCGGGCATCGCTTTGCGAACCCGACTAGCTGTACCCACCGGGTCCCGCTGTTTCAATGCGGGTGCACGGTTAGTTCCAGGAAGTGAATCAGGTATTAGTTTAAGGCTTTAAGCTATATAAAAAAAGATTTTGTGCAATAATCTATAATATTCTAACCTCATCCTTCTCGGATTTAGAAAATTGAAAATGCTGGTCTTTCCTGCTATCCTGGGACATTGTTATGACCGAGAGAATGCTGTTCCCCATGAGATCCACAGCCAAAGAGATGAACCAAGGAAACCACGATCGTGTTCCATACTTCCTTACCAGGAAGACATAAATAAGAGGTCTTAGGATGAACATAATCTCCCCGGTCACAAATAATCCTCCACGAGTACCTTTCTCAGATAAGAAGGTTGACAGACTGGGCTTTGTGATCACCTTAGCTGTAATAACATAAGGAAAGTTAACACATTAGAAAATAACTGTTTTACCAACAGAAGCAAAAGATTTTAGTTCAGCTGAAACCAATAATTACTTGGAGGTTGCAGAATTGCTTGCTGCTGTTGAACCCTGCGCAACCAAGTTGGCTCAGAAACCGTCCTAGCATTCTGACCGAAGTTACTTAAGGCGGACATCGCCCTACCTTCAAGATTCCATGAGTTCCAACCCTGAAGGCGATTGGCACCCGGTCCTTGATTCCGGATGGGCTTCATTAAATGCCCCATGCTTTCTGGTGGACTCGAATCATCTGAATCTTCTAAGTTTTCAGTCTCCCCACCTTGCAAAAGCATTTTATATCCTGTATTTCTGAAAGCAGCCAGCCTAACACACACCCTGGCATCCATTGGAAAACAAGTTGCGGTACAAATGATTATTCATAAATTACCACTTTAGGCGTTTGGATGATATTTGAGTTGAAGTTGAAGGCTGAAGCTGGTAACTAAGTAGTGTGAAAGTTAAATATGTAACTTACTTGGCAGCCTCTGTAAGAACAATCAAATTCCATTTTTTGTCTTCACCATAGAGCTGCTCTGCTACTACTTCAATCAATGTTTCCAAGTCCCTCAGCAAAGTAAGGCATAATGACAAAGGGAGAAAAGAAGTCTCTGCAGCACTTGTACGCGCAGGGGTTGGAGCTGTCTCTATAATATGCTCATTTACCGTGGTAACCATTCCAAGGATCGAGGAGACTGCCAAAAATAGGGCGCAATGAATAAACATAACCATGCGGAGTAGGAAAACCAACATAGCTAAAATAACTACATCAATAAGTTACTTATTTACATTAAAATGGCGACCACAAAAAGAGTTCAAATGGGAACTAAAAGATTATATGAAGAGTCAGGATACTCAATATTCTTTGATTGCTTAAACTTGCAAAATTTTCACAAAATGACACCAGAAAGAGTAACTGCCAGTATTTTTGTGCCTTGCTTCCTAAGAAGAGAAGCATGGTGGAAGCTAATTAGAAAGAGAAAAGGTAATATTCTGAGTTTTATAAGCAGCAAGAAGAGGCCCAATGTTACCAAAATTTCAAATAAACCTGCTTCTGGCCCAATTTCTGATGCAGCAAACCGCTCTGGAAGAAGCCATGTCATTCCCTGGTCATAATTTAGAAACCAGATCATCATCTACTAGATTTCATGCAATTGACAATCAAACGGTGCTAAGGACAATAATGACATATCTTTTTTTTAATTAGTAAAAGTGAATGATAACAATGAAACTTACATATACTAATGCAGGATCCAAAAAGAAAAAAATGATAATATTTTAGAAAGGGAGACCAGCCAAATTTTGGCCTTCTCCTTCATTCTTCAATATTTCAAATCTATGTTAACTAACCAAGATCTAAACTGTGGTACAAAGTTCCATCACACCCAAAACTTAAGAAAAAACGATAATCTTTACAATCTTGGCTTACTCAATCCCAAATATAGGAGCAGCACAAATATATGCTTTTTGTTTTTTTTTAATGGATGGGTCGGCCGATGGAAGTGGGAGAAGAGGTAGGATAAAGCAAAAGAAGAACCTATATAAGCAGTTTAATCAAAACCAACTTCCACACAGAAAAACTGCATAAAATATCAGTTTTCTTCAACAAACCCCCTAGTAATAGGCCTCACATGTTGGCAAGGTAACATATCCTTAACAGTTTGCTAGCAATACATGGTTAGAACCACCATTCATCGAGCTGAACTAGAAAAGCTTCTAAGATAATCTGAATGGAGATATAAAACCGACTCTTGGAGAAACAACCCATTCTTATTCTAGATAAATTTAAAAGAAATACGTAAACCCCAAAGAAAAAATTAAGGGAACAAAACTCCAACAATAATAGATATTATGTCTTATAAAGAATATTCAACTATGCCTCAATCCCCAACTTGTTGGGAACTTGGAGTCGGCTCTATGTCCCTTCCATTCTATTCGGCCCCTCTCATTCCAGTAATAAATAATTGATTCATCATAAATTAGCTACTAGCTTTTACACAGAGCAACCCTCATCCCTTATCCAGATTTGAACCAGCTATCTACTATTCATACACCACAATCAGTTCCATTCTTGAAACTATCATCCCAAACTGAAGCGGAATCAAGAATAGCTATCACATACAATTGCCACTAACAAAATAGCATCAATATGCAAGCTAGCAGAAGCCAAAAAGACTAACACAATTAATCAGGACAAAAACCAAGAGGTAAAAAGGCACTTGTGCTAACAACAATAGAAATTAAAAAAATAAAACCAATAAATGTTAAGAGTTTAAGAGGAGGGGCATACACTGGCTAGAGAACTCAATTGGCGAACATAATCACGATTCCTTCTAACCCATCTCTTGTAAGCCTCCATAGAAGCAGAAAGTTTGAATATTTACTCCAAAATCAGTGTTTTTTATTGTAGTAGTTCTTTTAGCAGCACTCAATTGGCAGAAAAAAGACCTAAAGCTGAAAATTTTTGAAGGTTTCAGATCAAACCCATATGGATAAAAAGCTGACGGAATTGCCCCTTCTTCTGAAATTTACAGCAAGTGACAGTATGCTTACGAAGGAGCCTGCACAGAAAACCGCCTCGAACGGATGAACAAGAACTGGGCAGCGGGCAGACGATAGTTGTGATGAGGGGTGTCGTTTTGTTAACTTATGATTTTCTTTTTTTCTTCTTAATGCATCGCCTGCATAAATCAAAGCCTAATTAATTACTCTCTTATATATTTATAGTAATATTTTATGTCATGGGTTAACATTCACTTAAATAAATTATGATTTAGAATTCTCTTTTGTTTTTCCATATTTCTTTGACGAATTCCTAGAGTGAATTTTAAGATTGTTATAAATAGAATTCTATTTATGGTGAATGTCTATATTTAGAGAGATTCTAGGGTTTATTACTTGGTAGCTAAGTCAATCTCTCCCTATA
This sequence comes from Nicotiana glauca, assembly GCA_026770625.1. Lineage (NCBI taxonomy): Eukaryota > Viridiplantae > Streptophyta > Magnoliopsida > Solanales > Solanaceae > Nicotiana > Nicotiana glauca. The sequence continues at coordinate 15,005 of MU768067.1, forward strand.
AATAGAGGGTTCTATTCAATTGTAATTCATCCCAAATCAATAAGAATTCTCTCTCCCTACTTTTCTCTATAATATTGTTCTTCTTCTTTTATTCTTTCATAATACGTTATCAGCACGAGACTCTAACCAATTTAGCAGAAGCTTTGGGATTGATTATAATGATTGTCAATTGTTCTATGAATTTCCTTCGTGATTACATTCTGGATTTAAGGTAAGTATTTTACCGTATTTTTCTCTTTTATTCTATAATTTAATTTTAAATACAAGCAAAGACAACAAAGTTTGATTATAACTCTAATGGAGTTTGTAAGAAATTATAACCAGCTGAAGTGGTAAAATTTCTATGCCTCGCCATGATCAAATTCATGTATGATTGTGGGCAAAGAATGAAAACCTGTCCCATTGAATTTGCTCCATTCTCATTCCCTTAAGAGAATGTGATAGCAGTATGTAATATGTCTGAAAGAAAACAAATTTATTACCATGAATAATCAATGGATGTGGACGTGGCAATAGACGAAATTATATCGTTATTATTGTGGTAATGAGAACAATAAGTATTCTCAAAATAATCATTCACTATGTGAAAGTAATATTTGCCATCGATCTGATATGAAATTTTGTAAAGCACTGGTCCATTCATGATTTGAATGTGACAACATGTGATTTATGAATGCATATTCATTCTTCAAAGAATATGAACATGCTAGTGGTAGTGAATATACCACACTCACCTCTAGAGGGAGGTTGAGATGATATAAGAAAATAATGTTATTATTATGGCATGAATGGTCATTGGTCACGTACCCATTGTACGCCAAAATATTTTGGCATTGTGATTATTAAAAGACAATGGCAATGCAAGAAACAGATCTTGCATATAATTTTGACCATACCTATAATGGTATAACTTTCTCTTTAAAAGAAAAATTTACCATATGGATGTTGATGAATATATGGTAGTACAAAAATAATTGAGAGCTCTAGAAGAGCCAATTATACTATTGTGGAGAAAATTAATTATCAATAAGACGTTGTGTTGTAGTAAGTCTCAAAGAAACTTATTGAGTTTTTAAAGTATTCGCGAAAGCGGTTGTTCATACTGAGACTATAAATAAAGGAAATATTTAATATCTTCTATTACTACAACTTGTAGCGGGGTAATATGTATGTAAAAAACTATCTGCTTTATTTGTCAGTTTGTACTACACAAATAAAAGAATGTCACAATAAAGATAAGTTTATTGATATAAAAAATCTATATCATAATAAACTTGGAGTTTATTCATAATTGCACACATCATGGTGTAAACCTGAAGTTTATCAATATTGATAATTTATCCAGTTGGCATAATTGGTTTAGCCATGTTAATTTAAGTATGATGGGCAAAAATAATAGAGAATTCACATGGGTAAATATTAAAGAGCTAGAAAGTTCTTTACGAATTCTCTTACGTTGTTTGTTCTTATTAATTAATAGACCAATTAAATTTGGGATTGAATCACATGAATGCTAGAAATTGATAATAGATGAATTTTACTATATTCATGCCCTAAACAATCACATTCTTAAGTTGTTTTGATAATATATATATGATGACAAAATGCTCTTATTAGTGTTTTTCATGAATTGTAGGTACAAAATGGTTAAGGAAGGCTAAGAAGCAATTTTGGAGTCAAAAGTAGAAGAAAAAGGCCATATATACAAAATTCTATGGAAACCACGCCTGAACAGCCATGAAGAATCAGAGATACTGTTCTGCCGCGGTTCTATCGCGACCGTGGCAGAACCGCGGTGGGTGAGGGCTGCTGAAGTTTTGAGATTCAGAAGGGTGGTTTGGCCGGGCGCCGCAAAGTTGAGGGACTGAAGTGTAAAAATGGGATTTTTAAGACCTAAAACCTATTTAAACTATAAACTTCGCCCAAAGGAGGCAAGTAGTCATTGTTAGGTTATCTTGGAAGGAAAAACTATTGTGAGGGATCTTTCCCAACATCTTTCTTCTTTTCTTTT
>MU768077.1:7975-20894 GCA_026770625.1 Nicotiana glauca
TGGTAGCTGGAGAGTTCATGATTGATAGAGGCAACTAAGTCACAGCTATAAGAAATATACAACCAAGGAAATCAACAACGGGGGAAACCATTACCTTAGAACTTTATTCAAATTGTTTACAATTCAATCGTAGTTAGTTTTCTGCTATTTATTTATTTTCAATCTTGTCGTCTTAGTGAGATTAAACAAATACAACTAAGTCTTAGTTCTCTGTGGGATTCGACTCCGGACTTTTAGACCGGATTATATTTGCAACGACCGCTTATCCTTTTTAGGACTAGAGTTGGGCGTGATCAACCATAACCTAAATGTTCGCCTAATAGGATAAAGACGTTAATACTTGTTTTGTTGATAGGGGTGTATTATAGCTCTCAACCCTACATTACTCACTCAGTACCTCGTGGTGAGAGGGTGATTTTGCCCAATTTTTGAATTTCTTAAGTCCAAATGGGTATCAAACAAAATAGTTGATGTGAGCTCAAGTCGGATTCTTACTATCTCTAGTTTGAACCCTTTAATTAGGCTAATTAATCTCTCATTTAGCCCAATTACTTGTTAGCGAAGTTATCCTAGACTAGGTCCATCTTTCTCGAGTAGAGACTAAGTCAAAAAGGTTTGAATTATGGTTTGCAACCATTAATTCTAAAATTGAAGCATGAACTAAGCTAAATAATCAACATTCAATCGTAAGCAAACATTAAATTAAATACACATAAGGTTTACACACTAGGGTTGGATCACAACCCTAGTAAAAATATAGCTACTCATAATGGGAATTGAAGAAAATAAAGAAGAAAAGCTAACTAAAACCACAATCAATGATTAAAATAGCAAAAGATAATGTAAAAACACTAAAATGGTTACAAACTTCCTAAAGTAGTAAAAAGTAACGACTACAACAGCTTTTTCTTCAAACTTAGACCTAAATTTGTGAAACTCATCTAATTATAGTGGGCCAAATTTCGATGACAAAAATGCCTCTTGGGAGGTTCTGTGACTGCACAATTCCATGTGTGGTCCGCAGTTTTCTTCGGTTGGCAGGGAGGTTTAATTTGCAGCCGCACATTTCTGAATTTCGACTGCACAATCCTTGTGCGGTCCGCACTTTAGCAAGGCGTCAGGACTTGTCTTCTGCATACTCTCAGAACTTGAAATTACTTGTCAGTGCAGACTTGTTTTGCGGTCGCACATTTTGTAAAAATCCTGTTGGGTTCTTTAGCTTGGGTTGTGGTCGCAGATGGAATTCAGAGGTACGCAATTTCTTCTGCGTCCATATAACTTTTTTTGCGGAACGCACTTCTTTGCTTCTGCATCCTTTATCGCCTTGTATTTCGGAACACTCCTTTTTTAGTCGGATTACATCATGGGAGACCAAACTTCCATATTCCTGTAATTTGCACAATTTCATTAGTTTTCGGAACACAATTCAATACTTTCGGACTAAAGAAAAGCAAAAGGATACAAATAAGCAGTCAAAATCCCCACTTATCAGTGAGCATGTCATATCTTCATCATGGAAAATAAGAAGGCGTCTACCTTTCCGGTGGTTCTTTCATCAAGTAGTCAAAAGTCTTCTTATCAACTTTTGCTATCTCTAACATGTAGAGATTAAATTCTTCGCACCTGCATACTCTTGCAGCACTTTGAAAAAGTTTTATGACCTCACTTTTTACGTTCCTTAGCTTTAGGTTATGCTCTAAATGATAGATACAAATTCCATGGTGGCTTTCAGGATATACCTTTGTGATGTCACGTGAAATAGATTGGTGCCTATCTGATAAAAAAATTAAATTGTCACGGCTCCCAATTGCATTGTGAAGCTCACTAAAGTACCACTCATAAAAGTTGTTATTTTAAGATTCTGCAATCCCAAAGGTAAGTGGGAATATTTGGTTATTTGCATCCTTTGAAATTGAAATCATTAAAATACCACGATATTTGACTTCAAAAAAGTTGCATCAACAACAATCACCGGTCTACAATGATTCCAATCAGCTATTGATGATCCATATGCATAAAACATATAAAGAAACTTGAAAAAATAAATCAAATTTAGTACAACTACAAAAATTTAGGACTGCATGTAAATTTCAGGATAATGAGTTCTTAATATTGAGACTGCACACATGAAGTTAAGGACATGATGTCCTAAATTTTAACAACAAAAGGTGAAAATACATTACACTTTGTCCTTAACATTTAGACTGTACAAATAAAGTTAAGGACCGGGTGTCCTAAAGTTTAAAAATATAAGGTGCAAATACAGGACACTTTGTCCTTAACATTTGCACTGCGCACATGAAGTTAAGGACAGGATGTCCTAAAGTTTAAAAAACAGAATGTTCAAATACAAGACATTTTGTCCTTAACATTTACACTGCATACATCAAGTTAAGGACACCATATCCTTAATATTTACTTAGCACTCGTGAAGTTAAGGACATCATGTCTTTACTAATTTACACTGCATACATGAAGTTAAAGACACCATATGCTTAACATCTACACTAATTACGAGAAGATAAGGACACAATGTCCTTAACATTTGCACTGTACACATGAAGTTAATGATACCATATCCTTAGCATTTACACTGTACACATGAAGTAAGGACAGGATGTCCTAAAATTGATTTTTCTCGACCTTTACTATTTTGAATAATATTGAATATTTAATTCTGAAAGCATGCACACACCACCCACACTTTTCATCATTGCATTTCAAAGAATCTATTGTTGAACTTGATCTAACAACCTTGAATTCAAAATGCCCTTTAATTTCTATATTCGGAAAATAGATAATTATACTCTTCTTTTTTTAAAATATTGATCTCACTTTTATTTCATCCAACGAAGCATTTTCTCTCAATATTGTAGTTAGGGATTTTTTTTGTTTCGACTTTGACCTCAGTCTAGTTAGTTGAGTAGATGATTTTTAACAACTTCTTCAAATTGCTGGTGCACTCTCTAAGACTTGAATACCCAAAGCTTGTTGGTTGTCAATCTCTATAATGCTTTGTCCTTTTATTTAAATAGAATTGAATATTTGAAACACCTCTTCAATTATTGGTTCAGGTTCAACCACATCTATTTCCATTATCTGTTGGCATTTTTTTATTATCTTGTTGAGTTTCTATGTTGACATATTCAAAGTGCTCGTAGAGCCAAAAACTCTTTCCGAAACAGCAACAATGAAACAACATCCCTTGAAGAGTGAATGACTTTTTAGTAACTCTATACATGTGTGAAGATCTAAATCTTTAGATACAAGCATTCCCTTGCTTGTTCCGAGGTTGATATCAAATCATATCATTGCTTCAACTTGTCTCTATCCAATTCAATAACTTGAAAGATCGGGTTGACGAAATCTTCATATCGAATTTGCCGCAGATATTAAAACAAGCTTTGTTGATGATCCAGATACTTATAGTCTGCGGTCCATCTTCCATTGAAAGCAACAATAATACATACCGTATCCATCCTGCAAGTCAAGAAAAAAAGGAAATTCAGGACACTTTGTCCTTAATATTCACATAGCAGTCATGAAGTTAAGGACACGATGTACTAAACTTTATCAATACAAGGTACAAATATAAGACACTTTGTCCTTAATATTTACACAACAGTCGTGAAATAAAGGACACAATGTCCGTACTTTTTATCTTCTATACTTTGTTTACTCCATAAAAATGCAATCCAGAAAAAGAAAATAAAAAAATCAAATCCCTTGCATCTTATTCTCCAGCAACCAAATAAAATTCCACACAAACACACAAAACCGTATAGAGGTATCTGGAATTTTAGAACTTACTGTAATTTATGGTGAAATTTGGACGAGAAAGTTGAATTCTCTAGTTTGAAATAGGAGAAAAGAGGAGAAAACCTTCTGTAATTTGGACGAGGGAAGGTTTATGCTGCACGTAAGATTTGAGCGAAGGCTTCTAAAATCTGCACGTAAATAAACTGAGCAAGGTTTGCACGAAGGTTCGAGCGAAATTATTAGCACAGGGATATTTTCGTCCGGACATATAAAAATTTATTAAAGCAATGGCTAAAGAGTAAATACATTTTAAATAGTGGCTTAATAGTAAATACAGCCCTTATAGCATCCCCAGGGAAGGAAACTATCTTTGTACATTTTATTTTTTATTATTCATAATCGATTGAGTGGATTGTGTGGAAGTAAATATATAATCTAGAGCCCGTTTGGATTGGCTTAAAAAAAATGGCTTTTAAGCATAAATACTTAGAAGTAGCTTTTAAGTATTGACCTTATTTTATAAATAAACAGTTACATGTTTGGATAAAAGTGCTGGAGTTTAAAAAAAGTTGTTGAAGTGTTTGGCAAATTAGTGCTGGTAAAGACTTTTTCTTATTAAAAAGACAAGACTATCCTCCTTAGTGCTAGTAAGCACCTTTCGTGCTGGTAAGCACTTTGCTTTTTTCAGCTTTAGAAAGAAAGATGAGTTTCCTAATTCTCAGAGAAAATCAGGAAGAGGAAAGATTGAAATCAAGTGGATTGAAACTTTTCTGGCCGGGAAAGTTAATTTTTAACTGTTCACAAAATTGTCAACTTTTGGTTAACGTCGAACTCCAATTGATATATCCATGAGAAGTGTTGAAGAAAAGTGCAGAAAAATGTTGAAGAAAAGTGCAGAAGAGTGAAGGAGATATGAGTACAATGTTTTAGTGTTTTTAGGGTAATTTTGGTATTATAAAAATTTATAAGGGACAAGAGAGTAATTTCATTGGTCAAACTAAAATGGCTTTTAAGCCAAAATAAAAAAAGTTGGGGTAGACCAACTTGTTGCTTTCAGCTTTTTTTAAGCACTTTTTTGCTTTTTTTAAGCAGCTTTTTTTTTATCCAAACACTCCATCTCATACAAAAGTGCTTAAAAGTTGGTTTGACCAGCTTTTAAGCCCATCCAAACACCCTCCTAGTCTTTGGAGCAAGATATCGGACCATGTTCCTTGCTCATGCCACCACCTACGACCCTTCCTTGGAAGTATTCACAGCCTGCAGAAATTATTTTAATACCTTCCATGTGGCAAAAACCGTTCCTTGGAGGCGAAGTTATACTGCAGCCTGCAACATTATTTCAATACCTTCCATATGACTTCCAGTACAGTAAGAATACAATTTACCACATTTTGCTTTGGCCACCGAAAAAGAGTGGAAACGAAAAACAGAGAAAGGTAACCACTTTCAGATGGTAGCAAGAATAAAGGCCAGCAGTAGTTTCAAAACCTTCTAACTACCTTCTAAAAGATATGTACATTGTAGGCAAGTATTTACATGTGATACAAGAAAATATCCACACTGTTAACATGATACACATTTGCTTATGCTCCCAGTTATGGTCAGTTAATGGCATCTATTAGCATTCAGCCTAAATGCGACCAACATGTTCCTTAGCTATACAATTTCTCTTGAAATGCTAAATTTCATTCATGCTATCCTAATGGAAACTGGGTATGATTACAACAGCAGAAAATGCAATGTACATTGTCCTCCTTTCTCTTCCAGATGACTAAATTTCATGTTAGGCTAGAATAAACTCAAAATAGTATATTTTGGTGTGGTTAATGGGTATGTCTACAAAATAGTTGGAGAGTTCCTTTGCTCGTAAACTGAAATGCTAAACTGGTGATAACCTATATACTGCTCCCTCCATCATCCAACTGCAGAAATAAACAAAAGTCAGTCAGCTTTGAATACAGTTCACACTGGCACTTGTAGCAAATAGCAAAATTAAGGTGACAATCACAAGTTATGGACATGATTCCACGAATAAGTATATTTAAGAGAACATTAGTTTTAGGTTTGTCTTCTGTAAGAAACCCACGTCTTTTTTTCACCACTAGATATACAAGCACGTAGTACAGAACTTCAACCTACATAGAGGTATAAGCTCCTTGTACGAAGTGGATTTACCTGCAAGAGATTTACCATGTCATGAATGATAGAATAGATAAGAAGATCAAAACAAGTATATTCTGCATATGTAAATGCTCTTACAAAAAAATGAATCAACAGTATGATCAACACAAGTTTATATGGTTCTTTATTTTAGCAATAGTATAAGACCATTTGTTATTTGTGAGAGCATGTGTAGCTTTGTTTAAACTAAAATAATTCAATGCCACTGACACGTAAAAAGAATCTATTAAGCAGCGGATCATAGCAACAGTTATTGCTGGCTTGAATATGCTTTTTACTGAAACAAAGAGATTGTAACATCCCAGTTCCTTGCATTATTACGAGAGGTGGATTGTATGATGTTAGATTCTAAATTCTCCTACCTAAAGATTAGACTCACCTTAGAACTATCAAACTTTGCAACCAGCCTCATATACTGGTCTCTTGCCTCTGGATGACGTACCATGGACTGAACTCTTGCCAAAGCCTTCTGAACTCCAGCAAACTTCTGTTTTCGACCAATACTTAGATATTCATACTCGTCATTCTTCTCAAACTCACGTAGTTCTTTCTGACTAGTTTTTTCTGGCTGAAATCCTCTCAATCCTGGTTTTTTCCTCCTCCAACGCAGAATGGCCTTTTCAACTATACTGACTGACCAAACAAACTTTTTATATTGCTTACGAACTTGATGTCCGCGTACATGAGCCTGAAAATCATAACATGATGTAAAATATTTTTAACTGCACACTGATGGTGGTGAAATTATTAATGATTCAGAAAAATCGATTCCAGAATTCAATTAAGGTTAGTGAATGAAAGTCAATATCTCATTAAATACAACATTGAAGATCTAAAGGTTGTCTAGAGACTAAATTCAGAGTGGACGTTAAAAGAACTCTTTAATTCAATCATCAACAATTTACAAGAAGTCCAACACAAGTTAGTGTGAACTTTCAAATATATAAATGCTAGTTTATTTAGAGGGCTGAAGTGATGTTATTCACAGGGTTCGAAAGTGATGATAGCAGTTGCAATCTAACCATCATCATCTGCACATCTTGTTTAAAGCATCCAGCTACACAGACAATCTTACGCTTTATGCACAATGTATCAGTTTAAGCAAAAGCCAACTTATTTGATAAATAGGGAGAGAAAAACAACTTGCACTCTGTGATATATAACTTCTGACCATTCTCGTGCAGCTTTTTGTAAGAACTACATTTACAGACAGTACTCTTCTACTTCTCATGTGAAAAGCTAGTTACCATACAGCACTAACAAGCAGAATAGTGAAGTTGACAGGCTTAATATACCCATTTATAAATAAGTTAATAATAGGTCAGCTCGAAAATAATAAAAAGGCTATTTGAAAGCTAGAGTGTGTAAAAGAATGGGACACTCCCAATGGAAATATATAAAAAGAGCCAGTTTAGCTAAGCCATAACTTAAACCTAGCTACGCAAAAACTTAAACAAAAAGTCATACTTATTAGCTGACACATAAAAAAGGAAAAAAGAAAAGAACAAAAATTTCAATTTACCTGTATTTTCACAATCCGATTGCGTATCTTCAAAAATTCTCTCCTCCCCTTCCAGCCACGATATTTCTGCTGGATTTTTATGGCAGCTGGGTGTAAATAGTCCTCAAAGTGATTCACCTTTTGGACCTTGTTCAAGGAGCCCAAAGCAACAAGGTCAACTGAAGCTTCAGAAACATCATTTCTACTCTCCCTAAGCTGCCTCTGACGGAATGAACGGGCTCTGAAAGCAGCTTGAATCAATGATGCAGCATGAGCTGATTTCCTCACAGAAGCAAGAGATCCTTTCAAGGAAATATCATCATGTATCGTTCCATTCAAAGGAACAACCTCTTGAGTTGCAGATTCAAAAGCCTTTTCAGCTTCAAGCCCAGCACAAATACTGTCAAGAGCATTATTATTGATAGCCAACGATTGAAGATGAGCAGTAAGCTCTGATTCTGCCAAATATCCAGCAATCCCTTTGTGACCTCCACTAGAAGCCAAATCAGCAGCTGTTTGTCCCCCAGGGAATGCAGCAGTTGGATCATCAACAGCACAAACAGCTACACCTAGCTTGACAAGTGCAATAACCATATCCTCCCTAAAGTAGTTCATCAATACAACAGTTAAGATGAATGACTTTTAAGTGTATATCAATCTTCTGTAAGACTTGCAAGTTAAGATAATTTTTCTTTTTTATTATCAATAATTCAACTTTTCAAGTAAATATCAATATATGCATGACATAGCTCCCTCACGAGTCATGAAGCCTCTATGGTAGAATTCTTGGGACTCGGACGAAGTTTTTCCTCTTCACAAATTTAAGTTTGATAAATGCATGAATACTCAATTATTTATGTCTCAGGGGAAACATACAACTAAACAACAATTTAGCCTTTAATGGAAGAGGAATATTCTTTCCTCGGACAGGAGGGAGCTGGTTGGGTTGGACCCACCTTACAAACTACGTAGCCTTGCTAGGTGTACAATGGAGAAGGAAGAAACTTAGAAGCAGTGAACCCATTAAGTCATACACAGTAAAAGGTTCCTATCTTGAGAAAGAATAAGCCAGATACAAATTATTGATGCACTCACCTTCCATAATGTGCAGCCCAGTGGAGAGCTGTCCTACCACGTGCATCTCTGAAATTAGGATTAATACCAGCAGCAGTTAATAGAACCAACCCCCATTCATAACCAAGGGCAGCAACTAAGTGAATAACCCCTTGTCCTTCGTCATCCAAAATATTTGGACCTTTATCTTCTTCGTGTGCTCTAGAGACTAGCCATTCATAAAATTTATCCTTCATGAAACTCTGAATCAACGTATCTCTAAAGTTGATGTGATTGCCTTCAATAATGGCAAGTAAGTCCTCCAAACTTTCAGAAGCATTTCCAATCTTGCATTTCAAAGAGCATAGCAGAGTCTTCAATTTACCTCTTTCACACTCTGTGCTAGAGCAATCCAAGAATTTTTTATTCAGGCCTGAATATAGCAATTTAGCTAGTCGCACTTGCAGACGCACTTCATCACTTGGTCTAAGGGCAAGAGCTAGTTCTGATGGTTTTTCACGATATTCAAACTCCTGCACCTCACTGCATGCTAACCTATTACTGCAGGTTACATAAAAAGGAACACGTCCAGGAGAATGAGAAGGAACTTCACATCGAATGATACTCTGAGTCAGAAGTTCTGCAGAGACCTCTACTTCACCAAACATACAGCTCCATTTCTGAGAAGTAGGATGCTTCCCATGGCCAAGAAAGGTACCTATGATCAAAACCTGAAGAGAAATATAGCCGTTTATCTGAATTTTAACATCTATAACTAATACAATATGTCTTCTTGGATTTTCAAATTTGCGAATGAGAATGGACCATCCTATGAGATCAGGTAAGTTTACCTTTGTTTCCACTCCTGAGTAGGCCCAATCAGGAGCAAAATCAGAGATACTGAACAGCTGCTCTTGGGATAGAAAAGGGCCTAAAGAGTTGGTGTCCAACTGCATGTGACGTGATAAACTGGAAACTTCTTTATCCCCATTATCAAGGGTATTCCAATAGTTGCCAGAATCAGAGGCCAACAATGACTCGTTGCCGTCAACACCTATCTCTCTATCCATCCATCTGCCAAGGCTATCAAGTTTCTTTAGGCTGCCAGCTTCATCACTGTTGAGTCTACCTTCTAAGGAACTATTTTGAACTGCAGCATCAGGAGTAGCAACAGTCTGAGAACTAGAAATGTTCTGTATCTGAGCTGGAGCTAGATGGATATTCTCCTACAATAAACAAAAATGGTAGTAGCATTAAACGGCATGCTTATAATAACCACATAGCATATCAACATTCTAATACCAAAAGCACGCCACTGAATTAAGAATCCAACTTCAAGCCTTTGAGCAAAAAATAGAAGATAATTTCATTGTTACGGTGGCCCATAATAGGTTAGTAGAAGTTTATTTTAGAAAAACAGAAAAGAAAGCTAGAAATGGAGCAGGTGAAATTTCCAGAGTCACATTTAGAAGTGAGTTTGCATCACCAACATTAAACGAGGCAGATGCTCAAGAACTGGATCCCATTGCAATGTATCTTAATATCAGAGAATAATTCAAAATCAAGATATGCCAACAGAAGATTGAATACCTTTATGTCAAATACTTTTGTATAATATCTTTTAAAGGAATACTTTCATATAATATCTACTTTATAAATATAAAATCTAGTACCTTTTATGGGTATGGTATCAGAACCAGCCTATGGCAAACGATAAAAAACTGAAAATGTGTTTGGTCATGTTAGTCCTACAGATGAACCAGTGACCAAATACTGAAAATTTCTGGACTACCTTGTTTACATAAAAGAGAAGCTCAGCTGCAACTAAGCACATTTATATTGAAGATATATACCATGAATTTACCAATTTACAAAATCTGACTTGCCTTTAATACTGTTAGATAGTTAGTATGTCATATACTTTAGTGTCCCGCATTGGAAAATAGGTGTTATGTATTGTGTACAATTTGTCTATAAACAGGGCTCAGTGTTAGACAATTATGTTACGCTTATTATTAATATTTTCCAGTGCCTTTACTTCACATGGTACCAGAACAGCAGCGAGAAATATCCAGGACAGAAAAGTCAATCGCGATGCGTCTTACCGGTGACTGCTCAGATCTGATTTGCGTTATCCCACTTTGGGTGAATGTTGTTCGTAAAAACAACAACACCATCATATTTGGGAAGCTCCGGCAACCAAACCCCAGTCAGCTTCTCTGGCAGTAGGCATCCTACGCGCTCTCACATGCCGGCAGAAGCTAGGGTTCTGGCGAAGTGTTCTGGCCAGATTCAGACGAGTTTTTTCTGCTGCTGTGTTCGTGAGGTCATTCTGAGGCTACCCATCTAGGTGCTCCTCATTCCGGCTACCAGAACATCGTCTTTAGGCTACCAGCTTCGGTTTTCAGTTGTTTCTTTACTTTACCGGCGACATCTCTGATCTTTACTTGCCCTCAAGGGTTGGATTGGAATCTCCAGTTTACCAGTTTAGTTATTCAGGGAAGTTTAACAGTAAAATCTGATTTTATTTTCTGAATTTTCATTTTTTTTTTGTTGTTACTACATTCTGTTGTCATTTGCTTATATTTGGTTAGAACTCTCTTAAATCCAACCATGTCTCTCGTGGTTGATATTTTTGGTTCGAAAAATACAGGATGACTATAAGTGTCACTGGTCCCTCACTGTTTCTTGTATTAGTTACATCTGTAACAAACTCGGTACGTATCACTTATATGCACCGGCTTGAGAAGGAGACTTAGATAGTGTATATGTTGTATACGTAGTGTCCCACATTGGAAAATAGGTGTTAGGTCGTGTAAAGTTTGTATATAAATAGGATTCCATGTTAGACAATTATGTTATGCATATTAATAATATTTTCCCGTCCCTTCACTTCTTGCAAAATACCATCAACATCGCTGCCACTCTCCTTGAAAGAAAAACAAACAAGAGGGCCACCAATAACTACATGAATATATCTACAGCACAGAATATAGTACCTCAAGTACTTCCCCAGAAGTAATTGTCAATCTGTTTCTGCTGTTTGCCACATCTTTAACAGCTCTACCAGCATCTAATCTTGCATGAGTGAGTTTATTGGACAGCAAATCAGCCACATTAAGGTATCCTGAGTAGAACTTTTTCTGTAGCGTAACATTTAAATTTATGTCTGAGCTCTGAGCGTCAATAGACACGAATGAGCCAAATTGTGGATTGAGCTGAAAGCTGTCCCTCGAGAACTCCACAAGTCCTGACAAGACAAAGCAAGGTCTTTTAGTTTGTATTATGTAAGAACGACTTTGTGAAGTGCTATAATACTGTACAAGTTTCATCATACAAACATTATGAATTAAGGGAAGCATCAAAGAGAAAATTACCTGTTGGTTTCTCTGTGCTGAAAGAAGAGGTAATGGGCAAGAAACAACCACTTGCAGGAACAAGCAAGGGGTTCATTTCATTTCCTTTAGAACCGCCAGTATAAATCTCAGAAGAGAGTGCCTGTTCTTTCCAATCAACTGAGCTTGGACTTGATGTATGAGATTCCTGAACTATTAGGCCAGACACAAAGCAAGGCGAGGAACTAGGATTTTCAAGCAGTTGACCTGGATGAATAGGTTGCAGACGGGAGGCACCTACTCTGTAGCCCTGCATGGCACAAACATATCATTAATATATTAACTTATCATGACAGAGACTAAGATTTACAGACATCTCATAATGAGCCAGTTTGCCACATGCCACACAATAACTGCCTGTATTCATTCCCAGAAAACAAAAGAAACAGGTGATTTGATTTGCTGAATAAATTTTCCCCAATTACTATAAACATACAGAAAACGCATTGGTGTACTCTATGCAATAACTTTGTGATATATCATTAACGGTAGATATTTGCTTAGAACAACTAAGTGAACAAAATATTCTGGCAATTATTAGATTAGCTACGCAATCACCCTACTTCATAAACAAACAAAAGGATCTTTTACAACATATGAGCAAGACAAAAAAGACGATTATATAGCATAATGAATCTAGTACCTCTCCATTTATTGACCACTTCTCCTGATCTTCAATAGCACGTTGCGATGTTTTAAAGATTGACTGACTAATTACTATTCACATGAATACACGTAAATTGGGTGCGTGCTTTTTAAAACAACAATACGCTGTCTACTAAGAATGAAATCCTCCTTTCTTGTGTTAGATAGTTATGTAAATAATAAATAGGCAAAAAGGCCTCGTAGCCACTTGAACTTGTACCGGTTTGTCATTCCGGTAAATGAACTTAGGAAAATCCCATTTTAACACCCCAACTCAATAGAATAAGTATTAATAAATCCACATCAGATAAATGACATTTATTTTTATTTTATATATAAAAGAACTCCAAATTCAACCCCTCCTCTCCCCCCCCCCCCCCCCAAA
>MU768077.1:21710-46890 GCA_026770625.1 Nicotiana glauca
CCCCCCAACCAAAAAACCCCGCGGGCTTCTATCAGCCCTTCCACAGCTCTCTATGAATTTGACATTGCTGCTACAAAATGGAGCTATTATTTCAACTTCTATAGTTTGTGAATTTATGGACAAAAATAAGACTCCGTTAAATATCCACAACCTTCATACTTTTGCCAAAATAATATCAAGATTTTTCTTTGAACACATTCCAAAATCCCGATTAATTATGCTCGAAGTCCAACAAACACAACAGCTAAAATGTTTTCTCTGACTAAACCCCTCATAATAGGGAACCAAAATAAATTTTGCACGGTTATCGAATTGATTCCTATAAAATTAGAGACAAGACAATCAATAGAAGAAGAATGAGCAAAGCAGGTACAACTGATTTTTCTTAATAGTCTCGTTAATGGTGTGACATCTACCATTGCAGGTGTCCATTATTTTATTCCAACTTCAATAATGAAAACAAAATTCATCAACATCAATAACTCCAAACTCCAACCAATCCACATTCCGCCACCATATAAACTTTAGTTTAGCGTTCAATAAGAAAAAAAGATAAAAACTTTGCAATCGACGAGGTCTGAAGTAGGAGATTGGGGAGAGGACGTCACGAAAAAGTTGTGCTGGGAAATATTGTGAAAGAAAGGGGAGAGGGGAAGGGGATAGAAAGAGTGGAGGGGAGGGGAATCTGCTGTGAAAGAAAGAGGGAGTGAGGGAGAAGAAGGAGGGTTGGGGAGGGGAGATGGGGGGAACCTAGAAAAATAAAGAATTAAATTAAAGCTTTTTAAAAATTATTTTAACTTTTTCCTTTTAATTAAAAACTAACATGTTTGTTTTATTTAGTAAGTATTTTTAAAATCATAACCATCACATACACGCGCTTTTTGATGGTGATAGGCACGCACTTTTGCCACGTCAGTTATACCACTGCCACATAAGCTTGGTCAATGGTCAATGGTGTTTATTAATGCTCATTCTATTGAGTTGAGCTATTAAAATGGCATTTTTCTAAGTTTATTTACAGGGATGACAAACCAGTGGAAGTTCAAGTGGCTACGAGGCCTTTTTGCCTAATAGATAATTAGTCCTAGTCCCGCATAGAATAGGAGTAGGATATGTATTGTATAAATAGAGCTCATTGTATTGTATAAATAGAGCTCATTGTGTTATAATTGAACAGATCAATAGTATATTTTTTTCTCGAACTTTTTGACATGGTACCAAAGCAGTCGTGAGAGATTTATTGCTTAACATAAATTCTAGCGACTCCGGGAAGAGAAATCAGTCAACTGGAAGCCTTTTTTTTTTTTTGCAAACACAAGTCTGCCGCAAGAAAAATCATTATTTCTCAATGTTGTACAAAAACCAATACCATCACAAAGTAGATCGGCGTCCGGCGACCAACCCACAAAAGAATCTCTAGCAGACCCCCCCCCCCTACACGTGAACTCACGCATCATCGGAAGAAAATTTTCCGGCGAGGTTCCAACGTCACACACCGGCACGTGAGGCAATTTCCGGCCACTTTTCGAAAAAATTTCTTTAGGACAACTTGTTCTCCCTTCAATTCCGAACTTACCCGTCAAATTTAAACCAAATTCCGACCAATTTTCTATTTTTCCGATGACTCTCCAGATTCCGACCCTTTTCTCTTCATTGTTCTGGTGAGATTATTGTTGTTTGTACTTGTCTTTGCTATTTGGTATAACCATGTCTCTTGGATTAAATGTATTTGGTTCTAAAAATACAGGTTCTGGAAATTCAAGCTTCATGGTTACTTCAGAACCCTTAATGGGAAGTTCAAACTATTTAGCTTGGGCTTTCTCTGTTGAATTGTGGTACAAAGGTCAAGGTATTCAAGATCACTTAACCAAAAAGACTAGTGAGGGAGATGAAATGGCCAAAGCACTTTGGGAAAAGATCGATGCTCAATTATGTAGCATCTTGTGGCGATCTATTAATTCCAAGTTGATGCCCTTGTTTCGTCCATCCAGACATATCATTTAGTTTGGGAAAAGGCTCGCACTTTATAAGCCAATGACATATCTCTCTTTTCTATGATGTGATGTCGCGAATGACAAACTTAAAGAAACAGGAATTGGATATGTCTACTTACGTGGGACAAGTACAGGCAGTCATGGAGGAATTTGAGAAGTTACTGCCAGTTTCTGCCAGTATTGAAAAGCAACAAGAGCAACGATAGAAAATGTTTCTAGTCCTTACACTCGCAGGACTTCCTAATTATGAGAAAGCACGGAAAAACAATATATTATTGATCTTCTACTAAGTGTTTTACAATAGCCCTATTTATAACTATACACCGTACATATTCTACTCCTATTCCATTTGGGACTAAGGTTATTTACATAATGTTGATTGGCTTAATTATTAGGAAAGATTTAATTCTGATTGAGATTTGATTTTATTCTGATTCATTGTAATTTATTTTCTTTCCTAAAATAGTCATAGGACCTAGGGATGTAAGAAATACATAGTAATACAAGAAGTCTTTTCTTCTTCTCAAAAATCTACATGGTATCAAAGCCATTGTTGCATTTTGAGGTGAGTTATCTCCCTCGCAGCACTAGGGTTCCATCTTTATCAAAGAGGCCGAGTTTTCTCTCTCTTGGTGGATGTATGCCACTCAAACTCCTTCCGGTTCTGTCAAGACAGGTTTGGTTTTCGAGGCAGATTATTTTTGAGCAATTTTCTTCAGATTTTCTTCGGGTGGGGCGGGGATTTTGAACAATCCGTGCAACATAGGTTATTGAATATATTCATCTTATATTCCCCTTTCCTCTACCCTAATTTTCTTCTCATATCAGGGTCTAAAAACAAGAATACAATGAATCCATTACATTTGCCAGATAACAAATGGATATCACTTCCAAAAGTTACAAAGTAGAGAACACAAACAAATGCATGCAGAGATATATGATGCAGGATTATATAAAACAGAGAATAGATATTAAGTGTAGAATAAGAGAATTAACAAACATCAACTATCTCGAAAAAGACATACAGAAATCACCTAATGATTAAACAGGCATACAGAAAGCACCAAATGATTAAACTAATGTGGAAATACCTCTATTACTTCTCTATAATGCACAAGGACAATGTGCTCCAACTTTCTGTAAAAGCAAATCAAGAACAAAAGCTATGTCAAAATCTATAAAGGATCATATCAATACTAAGAACATTGGATATTGTTTTTAATATCTTCACCCTCATTCTTTTTCTCTAGAGACTATAGGATTTCAACATAAAGAATAATCATTGTATATATCTACGAAGCACATGAATTGTTGTCAAAAGCCCTTGCACTAAAATATGAGCTAGGGAATATACTTCTTCTGATCTCTTTCACTTGACTTTTGCTTTTTGCACAGCCTTTTAGAAAATCATGGCGCCTAGAGAGGAAAAAGCAGCGCCCTAAACGTCACCTCACGTCGTCGTCCCCGTGTCCAAGAAAACTTGGTTCCTTGTTGATTTTGGACTAGGACACTCCAACCCTCACAGATAAATACCCGTAAACTCGTTTTGGACGGGGTTGGACATATTTGGAGGCAATAAGAGCTACGAAGCACACTTGGAGCACGTAATCATCGCATCCTTCATCTCTTTCTCTAATATTTGTAGTTTTATGTTTTCAAACACTTTTGTGATTGTTCATACGACTATGAGTGGCTAAAACCCCTCTTATTGGGGTTACGGGTAGTTCTTGATTGTTGACTTTTAACGGTTGTTGAGATTGCTTATTGATTTGGTTATTCAATCTTGTTCCTAATAATTTTACTGCATAGCTAATAGTAGAACACTATCTATGAGTTTATAGTTAAACTCAAAAGTGGGAACTATAGATTACATATAGGATTGAATAAAGTAAGTTCTTGAATTCGGGCATCAGAGAATAGATTCGTGATTAGGATAAACATATACAAATTGTCTTACTTGGTTATTCTTGCGGGAATTACACATGCGTTCTAGTTAATTCTCATTCTATAAATGTATAGTATTAGGTTGGTTTGAATAGGCGAGCAGGGCATCGAAAGAACCTCACGAGCAAAATAAACCTTGTTAATCAACAAATCAGATAGATCAAGTAGTTAATTCAACTAGAAAACTCAACACGATAGATAGTAATCCCATAACCCTAGAATATCTACGATATTTGCTTGCTTGTTAATTTTCGTAGTAGTTTTAGTTAATAAAAGTCACAATCATTTCTCGGAAAATCCCTTGAATAGACAATTTATAGTTAGCTTGAGTTAGTCGATAATTAATTACAAGTCTTCGTGGAAATGAACTAAGTCTTCATGGGAACCACTCTATTACTTGTGGACCGTGTAGACTAGCGTGCGCGTTTGGACCCAACAAAACTCTCTCAGAATCAAAGTATATGCTTGCTTACCCGAAATCAAATCCTCTTATACTAGGGGAAGGAATGAGGAGCCCACTGGGATGTAAACCTCCACCGACTTCAATATGTGAAGTTATCATGTATTCTTGCCTCCAAAGTATTCTAACAAAATTCACTTTCTATTACGTAAGTCAAAAAATATTTTGGCTCTCAAGGCGACCACCATGACAATTTTCCAACCAAAGAATCTTTTGGAACACCAGACTGCCCAAGCCCAAACCACCATTTGGGAAGCCATACAACATTAAAACTAACAGAAGCCTCCATATCATTCAATACCCCTTCAGAAGAAATCAAACTGTGGGCAATCAGTCAACAACAACAACAACTCAATGGATTCCCACAAGTGGGGTCTGGGAAGGGTAGGATGTACGCAATCTTACCCCTACTCTAGATGGGCAGAGAGGTTGTTTCCGATAGACCCTCGGCTAAAGATTTGTGCAATCAATCCTATCAGCTTTTAATTTCGAAGTCTCTTGCAAAGGAAAGCCAATATAGAGATATATAGGGAACATGCCTGAATCAAGGTTACTAGGTCCCACAAAAAGCAAAGAGAGACTTCACATATCCAACCTTTGAAAAATCCCTTGAAGAACAATACTATACAACTCATTCTTTTATCTCTAAAGTATAGCACGAAATCGAATTAATGTTCCGAAGCTTGACAATAAAATGCACAGTAAGGAATATCCAGATAACCGATAAACATCATAACAGATGCAGGTGAACCACCGGAAATAAAATTATAATAAAAAAATTGAACTGACAAGTAATTAACAAACTAAATACTCTATATCTGCAATAACCATTTCCCCTAGAACACGTCTTCAACATCAAAGCAACAACACAGAACAAGCTAACAGAATATCATACAGCAGAGAGACTCACTCTTCAAGCATCCAATAACTTCGCCTCTGAAAGTTCTCGTTGTTCTCTCCATGGGCATAGTAACACTGAAGAACATCTACGCTGCCAGCCTGCAATCAGAAAAAAAAGTTGATGTTTTGAATGAAGAGAATGATACATGCACAATAGCTTGGTCAAAATCTAGTCAACAGTACATCCGAAGTGCAAAAAAAGGCTATTTCTCAGTGTTTTGCATAAAACTAGGTCGTCTAGTCTTCATTTAAGTCATCTAAATTACTATGTTTGGACTTCAATCGGTCATAAAGGTTGCAGTATTGTTTAGAAGAAATTAGTAACTCAAAGAGCAGCTTGAATAAATATCCATATTTTTCTAATATGATGAATGTCCGTATTACTTGTTCAACTTTACCATGGAAGGTAACTTTAAGGAATTCTGGGTCCCATTACATTAAAAAATCTTTACCTGATGACAGGGATTTTGGACTTCATAAATGAATCAACTACGTCTTAATCCCAAACTAAGTGGGTTGACTACATGAATCTTCTATATCCGTTCCGTGCAATTTGACTTGCACCAGTAAATATGTTAAGGCGCCTAAGAATTCATATCCAATTAAAATAGTCAATTCAAGCTGAAACATAATGCTGTTTCACTTGATTTACACTGAGACCAGCATAAGATTGAAACATGTACAGATTCTAATTCACTGGGAAATAATTCTTTCCAAGTGATAAATGTGAATGACCTCCTTATTATCAATCTCCTGTTTCCACTACAGATTGAAAAGGGCAATCAGAAAAACATAGGCAAAAAAAAAATTTATTAGGTGCAAATGTACCCAATAGATACTAAATTCACCAGCACGACACAAGTGTCTTTGGTAAAGAGAAGACGAAGATAAGAGGGAAAACACCAATGCTAAACATTGATAACATTGGGCAGTGCTATTAACCAAGTGAGCTTAAGGACAATAGATTGAACAGCACACCTTCAACTTTTCATGAGCTTCTTTCACAGTTTTACCGTCCTTCTTCTTTCTCCACTGGTGACCATCTTTACGGAAATACCGTAGTACTTTCCGATCAAATAGAAACAACGAACCGCCTGAAAACCAAAAGCTACATTAGTTTGACTAAATGCAAAAGAAAATCCACGATCCATCAGTGAACATCTCCTAATTCCCGAAACACTACTTCCAGTACAGCTTGCAATTTTTTCGGGACGAGAAGCATGTAAAATTATTGATTTCCTGACATCTATTGCATAGAAATGTTACTGCAGGAATATAGATGGACATAACAATCATCAACCTGGAGGTCTGACTGGGGGCTCTGGAGTCAGGTAGAACTTGTGATGATTGCGCAAGATTTCACAGATTTCAGCCGGCCGAAGCCAACGGTGCTTGGTTTCCTGCAGTATCTGTTGCAGATCTACCAGATATGCATAATTATATATACATATTAAAAACTCTGTAGCTGATCGCCTCCAGTATGAACAAAATATATTTCAGATGACTTGGTCTCAAGTGTTTTTACCAATTCAAACCAAAACTTGCATAATATAACATTACATACCAAAGTTAACATCTATTCAGATCTAAATAAGCAGCACACATAAGAAGGAAGGAAAAACAAAGCAGCGGAACTTATTCAAAATTGTCAGAACTATTCAGTCAGTATATAATGGAACAAATGCATCAGAGGGATTATAGACTGAGAAAAAGGCAAAAACAAAATACATTGAACAAGTCTTTGCGACAAGGAAATCTGTATTACTCTTTTTTCCATTAAAACAACAAAATAAAAATAGTGAATGTAATAAGAAGAGAAACTTGGACAAGAAACAACTGAACTAGATCAAATACATTTAAATACTCCAAGAGTCACATATTCAACAAGATTATTTTGCATTTATGAACAAAAAGAGTATGAATCAGCGACGAAGAGAAGAGAAATGAAAAGAGAAAGTGACGAGAGAAGAGCGCAATTGAACTTGATCAAATACACATAAAATATATACCATATTTTATAAATTGGAATACAATAAGCGCATTTTTATTAGTGAATAACAATTTAACAGGAAACAGAAGCAAGAAATACCTAAAGGTTGATTGGAAAGGTAACGTCTGGTTTCAGCCATGAATAATACGCAATGGAGCAAACAAGAAAGGTTCTAAACTCATGGGGAAATCTGTGTGAGTGTGTGAAGAGCCAAAGATCGCACAGTTTTCAGTGAAGATTTGAGACGAAACCCTAAACCTTTAAAGGAGTAACCGTTTTCAGTTCAGGTAATTTTCCCTCCCCTGGGTTTTAGAGAGAGTGTCCGGAAAGTCAAAGCTCTGTTCAGCAGTTTCACCTTTTCTTATTCTTTTTTTCAGTCATGGCTTTTGGATTTTGTTCTTTCACGCTTCAACACTTTCAGACTTTTCTTTCCTTTTTTTTTTTGGGATTTATATAGTACTCCCGCCATTCATTTTTATGTGTCACTATCCTAAAATAGATTTTTAATTCATTTAGGGGCCACGAATAGTGCGGAGTAAAATGTATTAATAATGCATGAGTTAGTAATGAAATTATTAGTTATATAGATATTATTTCTTATCTACTGTTTGGTGTGGTGTATTAAAATTATAATACATTGCATAGTTTTTAAGAAAAAAATATTATTTACAAAAATGTCCTCCATATTCTCTAGCTTTAAGGGACTTTAAGGACAATTTTGTCTTTAACCCTACTAATGCATGCATTAATAGCATTAGTATTACTAATGCCATGGTTCTCTATGCATTACTTATACATAGGATAATATCAAGTATGATCTATGGCTAATACAAGTATTGGTTATACATAGGTTGAAAATATGTATCAAACAAGGTATTACTAATGCATAAAGCTAATGATTGCATTATTTTTTCTAATACATCCTAACAAACGACCCCTAAGACCCATAGTGGTCGTTGCTTGCTGCCATCTTACTGATTTCATATATACTTTGTACTCAGTCATATTCATGCATTCATATCATATCTCAGTCTCAGTTGTTATTTATTGATACATCATATCATTGTTCCGGGTTAGCTTCCATGACATTGTGAGCCGTGGGTGAGACTGGAGAGATTGATGACTGAGTGAAGACGAGATCCTGATGACGAGTGATAGTTATGGGATTGGACTGCATGCCGCATCGGTTATATTGATGATTATGATAGTGCTTAGGCTGTAGAAGCCCCTCCGGAGTTTGAGTATTGAGGAGTAGATTTTCCTAGACATGAATTTATTTGAATTCATACCTAGAGATGGATTTTCTCCACAGGGATGGATTGCCCTTTTTCCTCGGTACTGAGTGACTTATAGTCAGTATTGTATATGTTTCGGGATAGATTTTCATGGGTTGTATGTGTCATATACAGTACCGAATGGTTGAGCGTGATAAATAGAAAGCGTGAGACAGTGAGATTGAGTACTCTAAGAGTGTGAGTACATGATTCATCTTTGAGATACATGACATTGGCATGCATATATGACATACATGCATAGAGACGCATTTTCCTCATGATGTACGGTATCACGTCATTCGTGACTTTTTACACACATTGATATGTGGTCATAGAGAGGTATCTCACACTTGCTATCTGAAAAGAAAATAAAAATCTTACTTATTGTGAAAAAGATTTTTAGAAAAATTACAGTTTCAAACTATCTCATATTTTACGATGATTTGTGTAAAGAATTTGGGTTTTCAATGATATTCTTGAAAATGCGGAAGTATTTCCGAAAAAAACTAAGAATTTTATCTCTCGGTTACTTATTTATATGCTCTACGTTGTTATGAACTGTTGTTGGTTAGTGGTGTTGGACCCGAACTATGTTCCATCTCGTCACTACTTTCAACCTAAGGTTAGGTTCGTTACTTATTAAATACATGGGTTCGGTTGTACTCATACTACACTTCCTGCACATTGCGTGAAGATTTTGGATGCCGATGTTGCTGTGTTCGACGGGAGTTGGATTGGAAGATGTACCTGCGTCTCTATTATAACTGCTTCTTGTTCATGGTAGCCTTAGATTTTAATACTCTGTTTATGTACTGTTCAAATAGAAGGCGTATTTAGTTCATATCAGGTTTGTAAACTCTATTCTTAGAAGCTCATGATTTGTACTATCAGTACTTGAAAAAAGTATAAGATTGAGAGAATTCCATTGTTTAATTGTCTTATTCATATTATTGAAATTGCATATGTATTAGTTGGCTTGCCTAACGGGTTGGGTTTAGGTGCTATCATGGCTGGTGAATTTTTGGATCGTGACAAATTTCCCCATAACTTAATCATGGTATTATTTAAAACCATCAACCAAATATTGCATTTGTTATGCGGCAATTTCCTTTCTTAAATGGCCAACCATACACTCTATTATGTTATGCAGGATTTTATGCTGGGATGGATACTACATATATCATTAACCAAATGTCTCCTTGAGGTAAATGCATGAAGTTTTTCGTGTCCTTCTTTGTATTTGATACTTAAAAGAACTTTTTAAAATTTTAAGTTACTTCTCAAAAGTACTTTCAAATTTGATTAGTGAAACACAAAGTTGCTTTTTTCAAGAATAAAAAATAAAAATTGAAAAGCCTTTTAACAAGAGATTAGTCCAACTAACATCATGAGTGGCAATATTAAATGCGTGAAAAAAAGCTATTATTGGGAAAGCAAACAGTTTTTGGACAAGTTGGGGCCAAAGTAGTATATTTGGTTAGTTCTTTTTTGGATTGCTTTTACTATTGGCAAAATATATTTACTTGATTTTCTGCCATGAGAGAGTCGCATATTACAATAACTGAGCATGATACCTCTTGATATTGTTCCTCGTAACAATAGTGTTAAAGCACAGTATAATACATATATTTAAAGTGTTGTACATATTTTCACTAAATTAGTATTGTTTACCCTTAAATCGGATAACAATTAAATTTGTATGCGATTTAAAGATATGTAGATTGATTCAACACAAATAATCGAGAATATTAGATAAATAAGTTAATGCTAAAATAAACGATCAAACCAGTTGTAATGTTATGGTCTAGCCCAAACCTAGGTTGAACAATAATTTTGCCCTCGATCGGACCTTGGTTCGAGCCCAATTGTGAATGAAGAAAGGAACAGTTAGATAAGAACTTATACAACAACTATAAAGCAGAAAGTGAATTTTTATTGCCTTTATTCGCGTGTTACAAAAGAAAAACTTCCCCTTTATATAGTAGGAGAGTTTCATCCCTAGTATAAAAATTAAAAAGGTAAAACATCTTTCTTTTCGTTAATTACTAATCTGTAATCAACATCGAGCGAGATCTGTGCCGGGATATCCGGTTAGGTATGAATATCACGTCCTTCTATCCGTCACGTGTAATTGTTCATCGTATTTCGCAAGGTTTCAGAACTCGTTCTGGATCCAGGGGCATCGCTTTATGATGTCCGCTGATGAACAGATCATTCACTTTCCATGGTTCCTGATATGAAGGGCTCCCAGCCTCGATTTCGATCTCCTGCCTCCATGCCCCATCTTCCATTTTCTTTACCGGAAAATTAGGGTATGTTGATTTACCATTATACAAATAGTTCCCTCATTTTTTGGAGAGTAGGTTTGCCGAAACCACATGAAATGATAGATGAATACCAGTCCCATCCTTCATACATTACAACCGAAATGATGGGTAAATTGAAACGTCTCATCAGTCGCGTCATTCTGACTTCGGACAAGTGTCAGTCACCGGCTGGCTACCTTTGAATGTGTCACATCGCGCATTGATTGTCTTTTCTCCTATAAAAGCTTCAACCTTTCTCACTTCTTCCACTTTTCTATTCTAGAATTTACGCTCGAACTCTCTAATGGCTTTTAACTCCTCCAAATCTTCATATATTGTTCTTTGGGCCTTCATATCTTTACCTTCAATCCCCGTACATCTTCTTTAAACCTTCAACCTAGAACTTCAAACCTTCATACCACCTTCAAGTCTTCATATTTTTCTTCAGACCTTTATATTTCCTAGATTTACAATGGCAAAAACCTCAAAGTCAGTGCCTCATCAAGCTGCTCTTTCATCTTCCCACCCGATCACAGATGCCAATGTGGCCATTCCTGAAGTGGCTCAGGAACACCCATGAAGAGCTTCATACCCGGTGGTTGTTCTATCAGGGACGACTTCAAGGTCTAGAAGGCCTCTAGTCAACAAGACCGATGTGAGGGAGTATGGAGATATATATGCTCCATCATTGAAGAAACCCTACTCATAGTCCAATCGGACTATAAATGAAAGGGTAAGGACGTGGCCAATGATGATATTACTACTCAACTGAAGGGGTATTTTAGTGTATACACTTACCGTTTCACGCTCATCCCGGTGGACCCCATAGTACTTACTTTCTGCAAAAGGTACGAGGTGTACCTTGGGAAAATCCACCCGACCTTTTGGAGGATCGTGACCCTCTTACATAATTTCGTGAACAATACTGAAGCCCCCCGGTTCACCCTTTACCATCTACTCCGCCTATACAGTCCTCGAATCTTCTGAGGTGGACTGATCAAGCTCGTTCGCCGAACAAGCAAGGATCCTTTCTCAAGCATCGACGAAGACCGAGACCGCGACTAGTAAGGGAGGTTCGTTCAGGTGAAAATTGAAGACCTGATACATCCCGAGTTTGTACCATTCCCGAAAGAGTGGAACATATCCCATAAGTATTCTCTTTCTTGAGTATTCCTTTCTTTTTATTCTTTCTCTCATTTCTCTTGTTTGTAGTTGTGCAGCTACTGCCAAGTTTCTGATGCAATCCCCTGATTCAAGGAGTGGATCGAGGGGCTCTGCAAACAACTATCATACTCCGAGCGTGCATGGCACAAGCTTTCGAATGGCAAATGGGAGGCCCGTTCTCATGGTGAGGTTCTTCCTTGGATAATTACCACCATGCCCTTAAATTGGATAGTGCTAACTCTTTCTCTTTTCTTACAGGCTTTCTTAAGACCAACAAACTTAGGCCATTGGATGAGGATGAGGATGCGTCCTCGCTTGCCGAGCCCTCCGCTTCAGGACAACCGGGGCTACATCGAAAGAGGAGAAGAAGAAGAGAAAATCCTGGGGTTACCCAAACGCTAAGGCGAATAAGAAGAAAATGGTGACTATCCGGGTCTGGAAGCCCAAGAAAAACAAAGTCTAGGGTACTGGACCCCGATGCTCTATACCGACTCAGGGATGAGCCCGAAGATGATGACCTTTTCATAGCTCATGGTTAGATCCTCAATGAGGGGGATAAGGTAGCGACTGAGAAAGTGGACCATGAGGCCGACCCCCCTCTAACTCGAGAACCAGAGGGAGAGGCTGTGACCTCCCAAGAGCCGCTCATGTTCCAAAAGAGGCAACCAATGTCATCAACATCGTGGAGATTCCCTCCTATACCGAGTCCATGCTTGAAGAGGTCTAAGCGGGCAAAGAAAAATTAATCGATGTGGCACAAGGCCCAGATAACGCCCTCAACACATTCTTCGACGACATGGATATGGCCAAACCGGAGGATTTTTCTGGGCTTGGTCACCTGGAGTTCCCGAAGAAAGATGTGTCCTCGGGAACGGGCGAGCTGAGTTCATGCCCAAAACTAGTGAATCAATTCCTTACTCTGAGTGTAGACCCCAAGCGGAAGAGGAAAATTGTTCTCTCAATCCTAGAGGATGCCTAGTTCCTTTCTGCTCCGGTGGTCGTAGCCAGCTACCTCCAATGCTTGGCGACCAAGGAGAACCAGTCGAGCCTCTTTGACGAGGCACACATGAGATGAATCGGGTACGGTGTCAACCTTTTTGTACCCCTTTGTAAAATCCCACTTAGGTTTTGACGTCCTCTACTAATTTCATTATTTTACAAGATTCAGTGCTTCACCTTGAAAACTTCCTCCGATACTGCTTGGAGATTAGCTATCGCGAGTTAGATCTTAAAGAGCAGGTCCAGAAGAAGGACATGTACAGTGCTCTTAGTGAGCAATAGGACGAGGCCCTTAAAGACCTCCCGATTCACCAGGCCAAGCTGTAAAAGCTCAGAAGGAAGCCTCGACCCTGCAGTGGGAACACTCTGACTTGGTTAAGAAGGCAAATATCTTTGAGGTTAAAAACGAGCAACTGGTCGTAGTGACTAACAACACAACTTCGCATGTCCAACATAAGATAGACCTGATCGACCAGCTGTGGGATAAGATGGACGAGGTCAAGGCTACAACCGAAGTGTGGCAGAGTAGGATGGACCTGCTGGCTTCGGAGAAGAAAGGTGCAAAGGCGGAGTTGGCATCGGTATAGAACCAACTCTGGATGGTGAAAGACAAAGCCGATAAATGATCTCGGCTAAATGATGATCTCCGGGTACAACTCACCTCGGCCTTCACAGAACGAGATGCTCTTGGACAAAAATATGCTGCACTGAGGTCTAAATTGGATGCGACCTATGTTGATCCTGAGGAAATTGTGGCCCAGTAGAAGGCTGATGTGGAAGCAGTTGAAACCCGCTTAAAGACGAAGACTGAGTACATAAAGTTTCTATTCCAGAGAGAGACCTCGAAGAGATCCATGCTCGAGGGTTTGACCAATAGACTGAGATTAAAGAAGCTAGGAGTCTCGAGACAAGGAAAATGATCTATACGAGCCTGAGTGTCTTGAAGGCTCCGAGGGTTCCGAGGACTCGGAAGGCTCCGGGGGCTTCGACGGTTCTGGCGACGAGTCGGACCCTGGTGAATACCAAACGTAGATGCCTTAGTATTTTTCTAGTTTTCCTTGTGCATTTCTTTTGTTTATTTTGAGGTCGTCTATCGGGCCTTTGTAAATATATTTTGGAATATATATAAAAAAATTCCTTTTTTGTCAATACCGTGTCTTTACTTTTCCATCATCTTCTTGCAATTTCTATTTGTGTATTGTTTTTTATGCCTTAGAACAAAATCAGATGTAGTTCTGGAGCATCCTTTTTTGGAGGTTCAAATGGAGGCCGACTTTGATGAGACTTTGGTTTGCTTGTAGCTTCGAACCCTCGGTGAGATCGGAGGTTTTTAAGATGCATACGTGTTTTTAGATGATGTTTTTACCGAGGGTAACCTTTTAGTATGTTTCGAATTTTTGTAAGGGCCTTACTTTTTGGTTATGGACTTCAGAAGTCTCCAAGCCATTTTTAGAGCGGTCGTAACCTTTCATATTTGGGCACTGCCTAATGGGTTTGGTGCCTCCGAGATTTGATAGCCTAGGTCATTTGAATTTTCATCGGGCGAAAGTCCTCGAGTAGGGATAGCCCGGGCTTGACATTCCCCGAGTAGGGGTAGCCCGTGGGCTTTAGGATCCACAATCGAAGAAGCAAAATATGCAGTAACAAAAGTGCAGGGGAAGTAGAAATTCCTTTCATTGCTAATTATGCAAGGTACACGATCGAAGGTGTATTAAAAGTTATGCCATGGCTAGAGTGGACTATGCGCGCATGGTTCATACGACCGTTTGACCCTTACAATGAATCCTAACCACCAAGCCTTAGCTTTTAGTATGTACCATTTACCCTTTCCTTTGCTAAAGATCTTAATCGAGGATAATGGCCCCCAGTATTTGAGGTCGAACTCGTGAGGGATCGGATACTGTTGATCTAAAGCAAACAACTATTGATTCCAATATGAACCCGGTTTTCAAATCTAAGGTAGCATGATTTACTATTGTCTCGTTAAAAACCTTGCCAAGAAACCAACTTTGGGACAAAACTACTTCAAGGGAAAAAAGTGCAACATGTACTTTCAAACCTAATAGCCACTACCGTCCTTGGTCGATTACCTGCACACGTTAGTCCGATTTATAATATGAATAAACAGTGATTGAGTTTGTACTTTAGTAGTAGTACCATTTTAAGTGCATTACATTCCAGTTTTTGGTAGTTGTATGCCATTTACCGCTTCGAGTTTATATGAGCCTTTGTCGGTTATTCCGACAACTCAATACGATCCTTCCCAGTTTGAGTTGAGCATCCCTTTGTGCGGGTTCCTGGTGTGTTGTGTTACTTTCCTCAACATCAAGTCCCCGACTTAGAAGTGTCGGAGGCTAGCTCTTTGGTTGTGTAATACCTTTCCACTAACTGCTTCTAGGTGGCCAATCGAACTAGGGAGGCCTCCCGCCTTTCATCCAATAGTTCCAGGCTCATGATCATGGCCTCGCCGTTTGGTTTTTCGGTCGTATAATGGAACTTGAGGCTCAATTATCCCACCTCGACTGGTATTCAGGCTTTGGCTCTGTAGACCAAGGAAAATATGGTGGCCCTGGTGCTTTATTTTAAAGTCGTACAGTACGCCCACTGGACTTCGGGCAAAATATATTTCCATTTCCCTTTCGCACTAGTCAATATCTTTTTTAGGTTTTGAAGTATAGTCTTGTTCATTGATTCTGCCAGCCCATTCCTACTAGGGTGATAAGGTGTTGATAGTATCTTCTTGATCGTGTGATCTTCGAAAAACTTACTCACCTTGTTGTCGATGAATTGTTTTCCACTATAACAAACGATCTCGTTCGGTATCCCAAATCAAAATATTATGTAGTCCCAGATGAAGTCAATGACTTCTTTCTCCCAGACCTTCTCAAATTCTTAAGCCTCAACCCATTTGGAAAAATTATCGATCATGAATAGTATGAATTTTGCTTTACCGGGTGCTCATAGAAGGGGACCGACGATGTCCATTTCCCACTTCATAAATGGCCACGGGAACAAGATCGAGTGGAGTATTTCTCCTGGTTGATGAATCATCGGGGTGTGTCTATGGCAGTCGTCGCATTTCCATACAAAGTCCTTTGTATCTTTCTCCATTTCGGTCCAATAATAGCCGGCCCTAATTAGTTTTTGAACCAAATAGTTTGCCCCCGAATGGTTTACGCAAGTGTCTTCGTGAACTTCTCTCATGGTGTATTTGATCTCACCCGATCCCAAGCATCTGGCTAGCGGGCCGTCGAAGGTCCTCATGAACAATGCCCCTTCAACCAAGCTTAATCTGGTAGCATTGGTACGTGGGATTCTCGATTCTTTGGGATCCGAAGGCAATTTTCCGGTCTTCAGGTAGTCTATGTATTTGTTCGCATTACATTTATTAAAGTCGAGCATCAGGCTCGCGACGATAGCGTCATGGACAACTTGTATAGGATGATGGACTTGTAGCTGTATATTAAGGGTAGATCTTCTTCTCTAGAGGAGAGGACTCACTTGAATAAGTGGTTCCCTCTCAGTACACATGCACAATGGTCGATTAGTATATCTGAGGGTCAGGGAGTGCCCTACGATGAGAATGTCAACACTCTGGAGCAGTCTGAGCATAGAGATGAGCGAGCAAGCGAGCGGATGAGAATGTCAACACTCCGGAGCAGTCTGAGCATATATGCCACAAGTGAGGATCTAGGAGATGATGCAGATGATTAGGAAGAGGCTGACAAAGCCTTTTTCAATGAAGGACGTGGTCTTGATGACTGATCAGGGAGTTTCTTGTCCACCCTTAATTATGCATTGGGGATAATGGATATTTTTAAGTGTGTGATGAAATTTTTTTTTTTGGTATAGTAGTATTATACTAGTAACAATATTAACTTATGATATTTTTATTCTTAGCTTCATGGTCTATTGACAGTTAGCTTCTTTTTTTTAAATTATTTTCTGGTGCTTATATAGTGTAATATAATAATTAGTATAGCATTAAGTGGTGTAGTGTTTTTAGTAAGAGCTTGAAATGAAAAAAAGAGAGTAGAAAAATAGAAAAAGTTTGGACTTTTTCAAACAATGGATCTCCTAGACAATTTTTTGAGGGATTAAAGTCTAAATAGTTTTTTGTTATACATTGGTTCTTTTTCATAGGGTGTAATTGAACCGGATAGTAATTTTTTTTACTATTAGAACGGTAGGACATAGGAAATAAAAGGGGGAAGAATGATGTGATTCACGCCTTTTGGCTTGTTTGACAGTAGCATATTTAGGCCTTGGCATATGTAGCACATTCTATTTATTTTAATTATTCAATGATGTTGTTACTAAAATATATGTGTTATGATTCCTATGACTCGTTTGCTTGACATGTGTTCACTTTGTGTGTAATGCTTAATATATCTCTTGGCTCTGTGAATAATTATTTGATTGACAATCGGAATTGAACCACCTTAGGGGGTCATGTGGCATTTGTGATACCCTAGATGTTGCTCAGTTTGAAATAAGACGTTATACCTTCGTTTCTTTGGCACCCATATTATAAACTGATACCTTATTTTATTCTTAATTGAATGAGTTGATTCTTTTACCTCTTAAGGCACTTGAATTGAAAAGAGAGCGCTAGAAAGAAGTGATGAGGGAACCTGAGGTGGCTTTTGAGTGGAAAAAAAGGAAGGAAAAAAAATGAGAAGTTGCACTTGTATCTTTAGGAAAATACCAATAGTAGAGAATGAAAACTACAATAATAAAGTAAAAGAAAAAAGAGATGAAATGAAGAAAAAAACTATGTAGCAAAATAAATAAAGTCCCTGCTGGTGAGTGTGAGGTATAATAGTGCTTAAAGAAAAAGAAAACATATTTCGGGATGATATTTCTGGTGATGATGGATTAAGAAAGTTTGCACTTAAAGTTTACTATGTGATATAGTAAGGTGCTTAAGATAGTTAGTCAGTAATTTATAAATATATCCTACTCATCCCTTAGCCCACATTACAACCATAATAAAGTCTTAGTTGAATTTGGTATAATGGGCAAGCCTATGGTAACTTTTGCAACCATGTGACTTCTTTGAAAGAGTGAGTAATTTCTTTAATATATGTGGGTCTGTAAATATTCGATCATTTGATTTGGATGTCTTGACTGCTTATTCTCCTTGATTCTATTGCGAAGGCACATGGTTTCATAATGGATAAGTAATGTTATTAGATTTTTCTATTAGGTTAAGTATTCAAGCCTTGAGTGCATTGTTATGGGCATGTAATTCATGTGTTTGATATTTTGACAAAAGGCAAAAGTACGGGAGGTGTGTATTTACCGCATATGCTAGAGGTCAGTTATTTCTATCAATCATGGTCATGGGTGTAGTATATTTTTAATGTGTGGCTTGTTAGGTACTTGAAGAAGAAACATTTAGTTGATTGGCACGAGGGTGATCAACAATTAAGTGTGAGGTGTTAATATCAGGCTATAATTTCATATCTTATGATGTTGCTCACGTTACTTGTTTTTGTAGTATTGATGCTAATTTGTGCAATATTTGAGCTTAATTGAGTTTATTTTATATGTAGGAACATATGGATATGAAGTATAGAAAAGTTGCACCAAATGGTACCTAGAAGCTACAAAATAGAGCACAAAAAAAAGACATCGTAAGTCATTGAAAAGTCAGCTTCCAGAACACTACAAGGCCATGACAACTCACAGCCTTAGATAGTGCAAGGTATTGTCCAATGCGCTAAAGTTGGCGCCCCTAATGGTTCAAAGCTGCGTAGTTTTAGCATCTTGCACTAGAGTTTTGGCACCTACGATGATGCATGAGTCTATTTGAGCCACTTTTGTTTCCTCCTCATTTTTGGACGTGGGCACGTTAGTCCTACATTTTAAATACCTCTTAAAGTTAGTTTTTATAGGGTTAGACATTATTGGAGAGTCAAAAGGCTACATGAATACTTGGAAGCAACAAATCACAAGAGCTTTCTCTTCGTTCTCCCTAATTTGTAGTTTAATGCTTTCGAATATTTTCATGGTTGTTTGTAATGCTATGAGTAGCTAAACTCTTTTATCTATGAGAGGAACATTTTGGAGGATGATTTTCTGTTGCTTTTAATTTATTTTTGCCATTAGATTTTCTTTACTTGTTCAACTACGTGATTATTATTAATGATTGAAGGGCCCTCGATTAACTATGCCTATTTTGTGTCTATTGTTTTAGAAAAGGTACATATTTAGATAGTTGTTGAATAATGCCACTCCTAACATATGTAAGGAATCAATTCAGTAGGCATAAATTTTCAATTAGGAATAACGAAGACTTGACATGGTATCGTGAGTGGTAAAATAATGGCGGCTAGCGTAATTCGGGAGAATATATCTAGTAAAATGTTATACTTTCTCAGAAGAGAATTACGATACCTGAAGTGCTCACGATCTGTAGAGAATACTTAGGCAAATTTTTAATAGACGTTGTGGAGAGGATTCCGAAGATTGGAAAATCATAACTCTAGATCTTTCAAATCTTGTTTACAATATTTGCTTTATTTGTAATAAAATTACAGAATCTTAATTACTTTATTTTTAGTTAGTAAACACTCAAAAATCATTATTTGACACTTCTGGAAGTTGAATACTTAAATTCCTATGAGACTAGTAAACCAGACTATATTTGCGCTAGACCTTTTAGGAGGCATAGTTGGGCATGATTACACATACTTACTTCTATTATATTTTATTAATTTCCTAAGTGTACATTGATTTTGAGAGATTATTGTATTGGAAAAAATATGTTCATATTTAAAAATCGCATAAGAAAGTGACATGTGAACCGAAGACAGAAGACAATAGAATCCGAAGGCAATGATCTCGTCTGTCATCGGAGAGAATGATATTCATAAAGACAAAATAAATGCCTGCCATCCGGTAGCATTCAATAAAGAATATTCCACATCATTAAGTTAATGATTCGTTACAGAGCATATGGCATTCACTGTCCATCATTACACATTCCTGAACAGCCCTCATAATTGTCATTTAAGAGGGTCTTGATCTCAAGACATTGTTCCCTAGGTGCAACTATAATTAGTGAGTTCTATTATCATTGTAAGAGACGAATTTTCTGACAATCATACACTACACTCTATCAAAATCTTAATAACATTTTACCTTCTTGATGATTTATATTATTCTTACTTGCCTCCGGTATCTCTGCGCCCGGGATTAACATACCCGCCGTTTCATTTCAATTTCAAGGATAAATATTATATTTTTTTCTAATTCATTAATTATTTTATGAATAAATTAATTCACTTGTCCATAAACCACATATAAATTCAGCTATACTGTTTTATGGGTAAACAGTTTGTCGCCCACCGTGGGAGAGAAAGTGAGACTTGACTCCCAAGTCATCCCTTAGAGGGGTAGTTTCAAGTATCTTGGGTCAGTTATTCAGGGGACTAGGGAGATCGACGAGGATGTCACACACCGTATAGGGGTGGGGTGGATGAAGTGGAGGTTAGCAACATGAGTCCTATGTGACAAGAAAGTGCCACCGTTACTAAAAGGTAAATTTTATAGAGCAGTGATTAGACCGGCCATATTGTATGGGACTGAGTGTTGGCCGGTTAAGAACGCACACACCCAGAAGATGCAAGTAGCGGAGATGAGGATGTTGAGGTGGATGTGTGGGAATACAAGGATGGATAATATTAGGAATGAAGTTATTTGAGAGAGGGTAGGCATGGCGCCCGTGGAGGACAAGATGCGGGAAGCAGGACTCAGATGGTTCGGGTACATTCAGAGGAGGAGCATTGATGCACCTGTGAGAAGTTGTGAGCGACTGGCGGTGGTGGGAATGAGGAAAGGTAGAGGGAGACCTAAGAAGTATGGGGGAGAGGTGATCAGGCAGGACATGACGCGACTTAGGATTACTGAGGACATAGCCCTTGACAAGGGATTGTGGAGGTCGAACATTAAGGTTGTAGGTTATGGGGAAATTAGGAATATTTCTACAACGCGCTAGAGTGAGACTACACAGTTAGGGGTTAGGCTTAGGATGCTACTGATCAGCTACTGATGCAGGGCTTTATATTCTAGATATTAGTATACTTTCCTCTTTCACGTATCCCCTATATTCCTTATATTGTTATTTAATGTTATGTTGTCTATTTTATGTCATTTATTATGAGTCTATTGCTAGTACTGATATATCGTCACTTGTTTCTGTCATTTGTTTCCTTCTTCAGCCGAGGGTCTCCTGGAAACAACCTCTCTGCCCCTCGGGGTAGGGGTAAGGTCTCCGTACATATTACCCTCGCCAGACCCCACTTGTGGAAATATACTGAGTAGGAGTTGTTGTTGTAGTTTGACACCCACCGTGGGTCCTAGACAATCGTATAATTGAATTGATCCCTGTATCTATAACTAACTTGTTTGATTCTTTGTTCTTAGAAAAAATCATTAAAATTGCAGATAAAGGTGTTAACAACACACAGAGCGTTGAAATCCAAGGAAATTAGCCTTAGCATGAAGATTCCATCTGCGATACCCGCAAAGAGTGGTATAAGACCACGCCAATCCACGGTGGCCGATAACTGCGATATGTTTGGGAGGCGACTCCTAATGATGCTGAATATGAGCACGTCATCGAAACAATAAGGATCATGAAGGAGCAACAAAAGGCCATAATAGGTCATCTCACATGACAGGATCAAGTCATGACACAATTAAAGTAGGCGTTGTCGGGTGCTTCCAACAATGCGAGTGGAAAAGGTGCAAATCCTCTCGGTGCTCATGCGAATCAAACAACACAGAGGGTCGATAACAATACCCTAAGAGGCGAAGTCGGCTTAGGGTCGGGGAGAGGGGGGACGGTAGTAGTTCTGACAACTATAATGAAAATGATCCCTTTAAAATTGAACTCATACGGTGTATGAGGGAGATAAACACTCGAATGGATCAAATTCCGGGCACACCACCAGTGCTGAAAGGGTTGAATTCAAAGAAGTATGCACAATTGTTGTTTAAACCGAGCACATCACCGGAGTTGATCCCGAAATAGTTCAAAATGTCAGATGTGCCAAAGTATGATGGGACTTCAAATCCTAGGATCATATCACCAACTATGGAACAACGGTGAATGGGAACGATTTAGCTCCCCACGATATTGAGTGAGTCTTATTGAAGAAATTCGGGGAGACTCTTACAAAGGGAGCCCTGGCATGGTGTACGCTTTTTCCCTAGCACTCCATATACTACTTTTAGATGCTCGCAGAATCTTTCATCAAGGCCTATGTCGTGGCCAGCAAGGTACAAGATCGAAATGCCGACATATTCAAGATTACACAAGGAGAATTCAATTTGCT
The DNA here is from genome assembly GCA_026770625.1 of Nicotiana glauca. Lineage (NCBI taxonomy): Eukaryota > Viridiplantae > Streptophyta > Magnoliopsida > Solanales > Solanaceae > Nicotiana > Nicotiana glauca. The sequence goes on from MU768077.1 coordinate 44,089, forward strand.
GCGGGAGTTTATGACCAGATTCCAAAAGGAAAGGATGTTGCTATTCGTACCGGATAAATGGGCAGCTGAAACATTCTCCAAGGGTCTGAAAAACGGCCATCTCAGGGAATTTTTTAGTGACCTGGCTTAAAACAAATACGGTCGCAATCATGATAATGCAGAACCATCAAAAGCTGGAGAAGACCCCACGCGCCTGACGATCAACATATTTTTCAGGGGGAACAAGATTAACGGGGTTACATTGTCGACAACAAAAAAGATGAAGGTGTTAGTAACCCACGATAAAAGGCTCTGGGAAGTCACCAAAGACGAACATATTTTGTGGACCTAGGAAGTCCGGCCAATATCATACAATCGAGGGTGTTGGAGCAAGACAAGCTCATCGGAAGAATCATTCTGGCCACAAAACTCCTCTACGGGTTCAACCCAGCAAGTGTGAAAACCCAATGAGAGATCCTGCTGCCCACGAATGTCGAATGGGTGATGAAGACGACCCTTTTCGAGCTGGTGGATGGTGATATGGTTTACACCATCATCCAGGGGAGATCATGCTTGCACAAAATAAAGGTTGTGCCATCAACATATCATCAGTTGCTAAAATTGCCAACTCTCGAGAGGGTTAAACAAATAAGAGGCAACCAATCGACAACGAGAGAATTGAATGCAATCTCAGTTTTCAGTAGCAAAGTGAAGGAGCATGCTGTCACACCTCCTTTTTTCTTACTACACCCCGTGAAGGGTATAATAGAGAGAGTTTTTCCAATTAAATGACAATCGAAACGGGATTCATTTTATTAAAAGATTCAGAGTCGCCACTTGGGAGATTTATGGTGTCCCAAGTCACCGGTTTGAATCCTGAATCGAGGAAAGGTTTGACTCTGTATTACAGTCCGCGAACCAGAAATTCGGATAAGGAATTCTATTAACCCGGGAGAAGGGGTTAGGCATTCCAGAGTTCCGTGGTTCTAGCACGGTCGCTCAACTGCTATATTTGGCATAATTATCTGATTTTAGAACATGTTCAAACCAATGTGCATTTTACCTTTTAACCGATTTTAATTAAATTTTTAAGAAATTGAACGTCGTTTAAAACATATTTTTGGATCACGTCACATGAAATGCACCCGGATCCTCGATACATTTTATTCAACGTTTTGGGATTTGGATTTGGGTCGCATGAAATGCACACCCGAATTTAAGAAGGTAAAATTATTAAAAAGCGCGCCTAAAGTGACTAACGTGGTTTTAGCTTTGCGAGGGCCATGCAAATTTGCTAAATGACACGCCTCAAATTCTAAGGATTTTAAAATTAATTAAACGAGAGCCACGCATTTAGGATTGTATTTGGTGCGGCGCACCTCAATTTATTTTTTAAGGACATCCTAAAGAGGAACTAATATTATCTATTAAGGGTTGTCTCTAAAACAAAAGCTTAATTTGTTAACATTATGAATTAACTAATATTATGGTATTCAAGGAAATTCGGGCCCCAAGCTCAAGTCCGAATTCGAACAAGGCGATCTCCATTACTGAAGAAACCCTTAGCTCGAGTCCGCTACTTAACTTGAAAGGCCCAAAGCCTACTATTTAATTGTTGCTGGATCAATTATTAGTTCAATCCTAAGCCCAAAATGGATCCTCATACTTCAACCACATCATCTGGTCCAATGGCCAATTTAGAATAAAAGGCTTCAAATGACTCTCGAATGAACCATCTACTAACCGAGTACATAAAGATTTAATTATTTCACCAAAACAAATGAGGAAAGGATCGTTCATTTAAGGCTAGGATGATAGGTCTTATACAATTGATCAAATGACCAAGGCAAAGGCTCTGAAACAAACTTCAACAACACCCAATTCGATAGCCAAAACAACAACAATGTCAATTTTAAACAAGATGCAATAGCTCCCATAATCCATACAAGATCAAATGTAGTAGCTCAGACGTCGAATCCATTATAAGGCAACGAAAACGCTAAAACAACATATTCACCACAAATGATTAAGCACGGTATGGGTTCATACGCAATCATCATAGAACATAAACTTGAATCAAGAGGAAATTAAACAAAACAACTATTCTAAAGGTCAAATCACCCGAACAAGTTCAAATAAAGAAGAGTGATACGGAATTAAACCTGCTAAGCCAAAATTCTCTTCAAAAATCAACAAAGTATCAATGAATACACATTGTGAGCACGTGATTTTTGCCCTATATGAGAAATACTCTTAAAAATTTAAAATAAAATAATTTTTCTTTTTATGCAATTTTTAGATTTTTTGCGGCATTTTTGGATAATTATTTGTATTTGTCTGTACATATTTATTTGTTAAATTAATATAAAATACAAAAATATATTACATTTGCATTTAGGATATAATTCTACATTTAGGAGTAATTAAGTTTGCTTTATAAAAATAGAAAATCACAAAAATATGTATTTTTGTATTTTTAGCATTTAATGTCCAAATTGTGCGATTTTATTTTAATTATATTTAATTTTATGTGATAATTATTATTAGGAGTTGATTAATATTTTAAGTTAATTTTGGTTTTATTAATTTAATTTAGGATCTTTAAGTTTATTTTTTGGAACAAATAAACGAAAATAGAACAAAAAATAGAAGGAAATTCCGATTGGGCCATTTTTTCAAACTAAACAAGCTAGGCCCAAAACATCCCTTACCCAACCCAAAAATTACCTAGCCCAACCCACACCCCATCTGACCAAACACACCCCCTTTTCATTTTTTTTATTTTTTTTTTACAATAACTAAAATAAACCCTAAAAATTAACC